>JAQZBX010069238.1:0-15612 GCA_029593785.1 Cabassous unicinctus | reverse complement strand
CTCTGATTTGTCCATGAATAAAAATTGAGGTGTGGAAAGGTCCACCCAAAGAGTAGCCAGAGGAGACTTTTGCCCCTAATTTGGCCAATAGAAGGCTATTCACCATCTCTGCCCTCTTCACCCTCAGTTATGTGCCTATTAAGACTTAAGGGTAGGGGGACGGATGTGGCTCATAATGGTTGGGCGTCCGTCTCCCATTTGGAGGGACCTGGGTTCCATCCCCAGGACCTCCCCGTTTAAAAAAAAAAAAAAAAGACTCAGGGGTAGCATGATTAAGGGAAAGAATACGTTTACGACTATCTATAATTATAAATTCTGTGGGCCTTCACTTATGATAGTTAAATACTTGGTTGTTTGTCCAAAGTGGGCTGCCTCCTTGGTCCCACAGTGTATCTCTGCTGAGTAGGATGATTAAGGATATGAGTTTATGTAGCAGATATTTGGGCCAGTGTCTTTACTTGGATGGTACCGCTTAATCTATTATACGGTTTTGTATGAACCCACATGTTTATTTATAGAAATGTATGGGGCCAGACCACAAAAGACACTCTGTGGAAAGCTAATAAAGGCTGTTTCCACAGAGCTATCTGAAGGTATGTGGAAGCACAATAGTCACACGCAGAAGCCACAATGGCCAGTGTTGACAGAATCCTGGGATTGGGAGGTGCGTTTTGAAGGCCGGCCCCAGTAGGGAAAGATAGTCACTTTGGGAGGATTTACTACACAGCAGGTCTTGGTGGCTATTCAGCTCTGGAAACACTGCTACCAGGGTGCAGTTCATTTATCGGCGTGCAAATGGTTTAACAGAAACGCATTCAGGAATTTCAGAGTAAATCATTTCCATAGTCCACACCGGCTGGTAAAGGAGCAATGGACTGCAGAACAGCCCAGCTGCCTGCCGAGCAACAGTGGACAAGCCCGGGAGCCGGTTTAGCATGAATGACTGACTCCCGGGAGGGAGGACGGTCAGCGGGGGCTGGGGGCCAAAGTCCAAGCTGAGGAGAGGACAATGAGGTTAAGGGTGGAAACAAAGCCGAACCCGAGCAGCAGCTGGCTGGGTCCTGGCGCTGCTGGGAGAATAGAGCTTTGATTTTGAAAAGGACACAGGCAGCAGAGCCAGGATTAGGGAGGGCGCACGGGCTCCGCGCCCTCGGGCGTGGGCAGCCGCGGCCCGCATCCCGCCCCCTCCGCCCGCCTCCCTGCCCAGCAGCGCCAGGCAGTGCCCGGCCGAGGGCAGGGCGGGCGGCAGCGTGGGGAGGCCGAGGGGGGCCGGAGCGCGCGCCCGCGGCCGACGCAGAGCTGCCGAGCAGCCCCGTGCGCCCTGCGCCGCCCGCTGGAGGCCGCGTCCTGCCGGAGGGGGCAGGGCGCGCTCGCCGGCCTCCGGGAGGCCTGCCCGCTCCGACGCCGCCGCGCTCGCCGCTGCAGCTCGCCTCGTCCCCGCCCCAGATCTCGGGGGGTGAGCGAGGGAAAAGGGGCGGGGGCCCGCGAGCCGTGAATCACCTCCTCCTGCTGCTGCCTCAGCGCCGCCGCCACCTTCCCATTCAGTCGCCCGACATGGCTGGAGCGCGGCGGAGGTGAGCCGGCCGCCCCCTGCCGTTCCGGCCTCCGGCGGCGCCCCAGCTCTGTGCTGCCCAGGCCCGGGGGCCCGGCCGCCGCCCTCCGCCACCATGTGGGGCGCCCCGGACGAGAGCTCGGTGCGGGTGGCCGTCAGGTGAGGACGGGCGCGGCGGGGGCGCGCGGGGTGCGGGCGCTGGGTGCGGGCTAGCCGCGGGCTGAGGGTGCGGCGAGGACCTGCAGCGGCCAGAGGCACTGGCTACCCAGGTGGGGAGACCTGAGGGCGGTCCGGCAGGGGGCCGGCGACTGTGGAAACTGAGGCTGCAGGCCTGGCGCGCGCGGGGGGCCCGGGCGCCCTCACGCCTTCGGCGTTTGCAGGTGGCCGGCGGCTGCGCCGCGCGGGTCCCGGGGGGCTTCCCGACTGCTCCAGGGCAAAAGCAGTCGCCGCCGCCCGGCGCTGGGTCCCGTACCCGAGCCACCAGCGCCCGGGGCTTGGTCGCCTGGGGCGGCCGCCTGTCTGGCTTTGCCTACTGGGCTGGGCTTTGCTTTTGATTATTTATGGAGTGTCTGTCGTACGTGGACATGCACCTCCGGCCTTCCGAGCAGGAGACAAAGCACCAAACTGACAGCGCTTCTATCCGCAGGCCCTGCGCTCGCCTGGTCGGGTTCTAGACATCGGTGCAAATGGAATGCTTTTTTAAGCATCACTGCGAATAGACACGCACAAGCTTGTGGGTGTGGGAGACACAGCTGGCCTTTCAGGTGTTGGAATGGGATTTATATTTCAGGTAAAACCCACCGATAATAGGTATTTAGAAGGAAGAACACTCTTTAGCAAGTGGAAATGACTGAGTGAAGCATCCTGAGGTTAAGCAGGGTGGATACAATATAATAATAATGTTATATATGCCTGCGTGTGAATTTCGAAATACTAGATACATCAAAATTATATTTTGTTCAATGACAGATACACAAGTATTGAATGTAATTTACACTGTTTGGATACATATGGAGAAGCAAAGCTCTGACAGTTGCTTATGGAAAATTGCAGCATCACCACACTGAAAAATTAATGAAGCATTCGTGGTAGAATAAGTGCGTGGCTTTCGCAGCTCTGGTAGTCTACGGCGAATTTACTTCTATTTATTTATACTTTCAGGATTATAAAACAATCTATCTTCCAAGAAATTAGAAATTATTTAAAAAAAATCTTCCACCTTTCAGAAAAAAATATTTTAAAAATTCTATCATGGAAGCATTTCTGTGGTTATTATTATAATGACGAACCTTGGTTAGGCCTAGAAATGGCAGCTTTATATACTTTGTATCTTTAATCAACTTCAAGAATAAAATGAATTTTAAAGTTTTTTTTTTTCATTCTCTCATTTTACAGATGAGGAAACTAACCACCCATAGAGGTGACATTTTTATGACTGTTTAGAATCATCTGTTAAAACTTTTGAAGTTTTTATTTGGCCGTCTTGGTTATTCCAAGGCTGCTTATCAGATTGATGAATTAGTTTGTTTCTCTTAGTCACTGCTGCTGCTTCTCTTCGGAGTTTTAATGCTTACTAATGACTGCACCAGCGCAGAGGAAGGGGGAAGGTGAAAGACAGAAAACCCAACAAGGGGCAGTTTTGTCACTTGTTAGCAGATCTGGTCAAGTAGATGAAGAAGGTGCATAAAATATGAAGAATGAAAACTGAAAATTTGGCTGTGGGAACAAACATTTTACAGATTAAAAATTTTTATCTGTGAATTCTCTAGTCTATTGAGTAGCTTATTGATCATGCTGCTATATCTAATGCTCCCTGCAATGAAGGGGAGCAGAGCCATGGATGACCCTAAAGTGATGACAAATAAAAAACTTATATTTGGTTTTGGTATCTATGTTGGCACTTTTTAAGTATGTCTGATTATGGGGGGGCAGGGGGGTGGGAGCCCACATAAAATTTTTAATAGAACTTAGTAAGCCACATTGCAAAGATCCAATTTGGTAAAACTGCATTTTTTTTTCATGAAATACATTGTCGTCTGAACAGAGCTGATTTCTAAACTTTATAGGATAAAAATAGCTTACATTTATATAGAACATTAGTATTTAAAAAGTGCTTGGACATACACTATTAATTTGCAAACAAATATTAATTGGACATATATAGTCATCACTCTTATCCCAATTTTTGATGCCTTGTGCCAGGATCAGTGCAGTGTTAAGATGTTTTATATCATGGAAAATCTCATTTAATCCTCACAACAATCTTGGAGTTAAGTTCTGTTATTATTAAGACCATTTTGCCAATGAGACATGGAAAGATTAAATAATCTGCCTAAGTTAAACTGGTAGCAGTGGAAGAACCAGGGCTCCAATCTAGAAAGTTTGACTTCAGCCCAAGATTTTAACCATTAACCCTACATAGGTGATAGGCAAGAACATGCTTTGCAGAGATATAGCTTTAGGTCAGCTGACTTCCTGGTTCTATACTGGTTCAATTACAAATGAATGACCTTGACAAGTAAATTCATATCTCGAGATTGCTAGAAAAGACAGAACTCAGAAAAAGAGAACCTGAATTTCAAATGTCTAGGAGAGAGATATTTAGACAGCAACTAATATATTTCCTCAGACTCTGTAATCTTTCCAGCTTCCAGTTTGCCATAGGTTTTGGCAGTAGGATAAAGCAAAACATAGACACAAAGTGGACAGAGGAAGAAAAGAAATCAGCAGAGGCATTTGACCTGCTTTCCCCCTTCTCTAAATAATGTAATAATAGATAATAGAGTTGACACTACTTGTGTAAATGCACAGGTGTCCTAGAGGTGCTTGTGTTTTATTAGATGTAGACATTTATCAGTGTGTTAAAGTTGATGGCTCTATTGTAGTGTCCTCAGAATAAGTGCATGGGTCATATAGGCTTTGGGGAAAAGAAGTTAAGCCGAAATTTCTCATTTAGGGAGAACAATTTTTATTCAATTTCCAAATATGCCTTTTGGCAGGGTGTATCCAAGGTGTTGTGCATCACTATGGTAGATATGGATTTAGACTACCCCAGAACCCCTTTATCCAACCCCAAGTAGCTATTGAGTCCTGAATTCTGACTAACCCCTCTGAGGAACTGCATTTTTTATTTTATTTAATTTTAACTAAATTTAAATTTAAGAAAACTAGTCCTCAGTTCAGTTGTCGGAAGGCCTTTAAGTATGGTTGGAACAACTTGGTTATGTGAATCTACTTTTTCAACTGCAAAGCTTATGAAATCTAAATACTGACTAAAGTATTTCTGATGAAAATCTAGCATGCAAAATGAGATGTGCTGTAAGTGTAAAATATACTTTGGATTTTGAAGACTTAGTCTGAAAAAAATGAATGTAAATCTCTTTTTGTATTAATTGCATATTGAAATGATTAATATTTTGGATACATTGGTTTAAATAAAAGATCATTAAACTTAATTTCATCTGCTTCTCTTTCCTTCATAAAATGTGGCTACTAAAAGTTTTTAAATTACATGTGTGGTTTACATTATATTTCTATTGGATAGTGCTGCTCTATAATTTAAGATCTGTGAGAAAGAAGTATAGAATAAAACTGTTTATAGCCACCTCATCATAGGCTAACCACACCCTTAGACCAAGAAAATACCAAAATATCAGTGTCTGTTTTAGAGTGGCCATGTATATGAATATGTATAGGTATAGGTACATAAATACATGTAAGACAATTGACAGCAATGTGTCCCTCCCCTGCCCCCTTTAGGATGCATAGGTTTAGAAAGCTACTAGTTATGAGTCAAATGGATGGCTTAGATAGCTGTCATCAACAAAAATAGGTGTTACAGTATACTGTATATTATATTCTTAGTTACCTGCATTTATGAAGGTATGAACTATTCTGTTAACTCAAAATGATAAAAAACAGTAAAAATTTTGAATTCTAAACTAAGATATGAGATGATATATCCTTTACCCTTTCCTGTCTTTGAAAGCTGACAACATATTTCAAACTTTCTTTTTCAAGAATTACCAACATGAACTTTAGCTTGCAAAATATGTTAAGAGCTGGACAAAAATGGAGATTTTTGTGTTTTCATGATGTTATCTGTATGTGGTTGAGAACTAGGATTTCTTTGCCTGGCTTTGACATATCCTTGTCAGTGAGTTTGGATTGGAGTGTAATATAGTCTAATTTGTGTTTTAATTTGCTGTGTTTTCACCTTTCTAAGAAGTGGCATTTCTCATCAGGATTAAGGGCTGGTTGTGCAGTCAGAAGCTCAGTTTTAGGGCATCTCTGGCACTGATTTGCCTCATGACCTCCATGAACTTTCCTTGTGCCCCATGTTTAGGTGACCACCGAGAGGTATTAAGGGTTATAAGAACTTTGCATATACAATCTGTTATGTCTGTGATTTTTTTTTCTTTTTCAGTTGAACTCTTGGCGCTAATGATGCTTCTATATTGACAGGAAGGAACTTTTAACATTTCAAACTTGACTTTCTCAATAATATGTTTGTTTTAGCTACTCATGTTACCAAAGAAGCAACATTTGGGCTTTTGTGGTTTCCTTGTCCCATTATGGTTATAATACGAAAGTACAATATTTAATCTACATAGAAACTCCAGGAGGTAGGCTGGCCAGTTATTATTATCCCTATTTTACAGAAGAAAAATTGAGTCTTAAAGAAGCTAGGTGACTTATTTAAGGACTGGAATTGGAATGCCAACTCAGGTTTTTATATACGTCTATTACCTTAAATATATTTCTAAATGTTTTTAAAACATTTCACTTACTAATTTCAATGTAATAAGTGTCTTTCAAGCCAAACCATTAATATACATTTAATAAATTATATAAATTTTATGAGTTATACATAAATTATATGAAACAACTTACTTTTGGATAAACGAGACCTTTTAGAAACATTTATTTTATGGAAATAGATGGATATCTAGTGTTTGGTCATTTGTTTTTCCCTTCCTTTCTTTATGTAACAAATATTTATTAAGTGCCTACTATGTGCCCGATATTTTTCTACCAGGAGTAATAAACAACGAACAAAACACGTGTGGTCCCTGCTTTCATGAATCTTAGAACTAGCAATGTGAGCCTTTTTAAATGCACAAAATATGCTGGAACTAACACAAAATTAATCTATGACACAAACTAGAAATGAAAAGTTATTGTTGCAGTTGTTTTTATTTCTCCCTTATTTTTTATTTTTTTTTTGTCCATAGTATTTTTCAGTTCATATGTTCCTCAAGGACAATGATTTAAAATATTGTCCTACTTTCAAATAGATTTCATTCAGAAATTGAAATCAGGTCCTGCTTGGTAAAACATATGTGCCCTACTTGTATGTCTTGGTGTTTGGATCAGGAAGTAATGAAAATGAAAGAGAGGAGACTAAAGAGCCAGCAAACTATGCTAGTTGAAAGTCAATGCAATTATTTTATTTATGTAATATGAGTTGATGCTTTTTCTTCAGATACTGTTTATTAAATTTATAAATTGTGGTAAATGTGTTTGTTATTTAGAACTACATGGGAGTTCAGGTTTCATGTCTAATTATTCTACCCCTTCATCTCTTACCATCTTACATGCTAATTGGTTAATATTTTGATACATAATTATGGGGTAGTGAATGATGCACTAGAAATTCCAGTTTAGTGAAACCATGAAAGCAGAAATTATCTTGATAAAATATCATAACATAATTTTCCCTATCTTCCAATTCTCATCAATTTCTCCTCAAGGAGGTTGACTTGGAAAATTCATTATAGATGTTTTTTTCCAAGATATGTTAAAACTCACCTGCATGATTGAATTATAGGTGGTTGCTTTTTTTCAAAATTAGTGAACTGACATCATCTGAGTTTCACATTAGGAAGAAAAATATATCAATGGAAATGCATGGACAGATGATAATAAAGAGTATTTGTGTATAGTGTATCATTAAAATAATTTTATTCAAAATAAAACAAATTTATTGTTATTTTCAATGCTTCTCTCTGGGAAGCGGATTTATGAATTCTGTCTTTTACTTGGTTACCCAGTGAATTAACTATTTAATTTTCTCAGAGTGTTAAAATAGTTTTCCTGTGGCTCAGGTGTTATTTGAAGGGAATGCCATTGAAGCCAAAGGGACAATTTTCATGACACTCTGAGATTATTAAGAGATCTTTCTGAATGTTTAACAATTGTATTTGAGATTCCTTTGTCCTTTGTTGTTTGAAATTATTAAAAATTTATATGTTGAACATAATTTTAATACCCTGTAATTAGTGAAAAATAGATTTTAAACTTGCAAGGAACCTTTAAGAAACTAGTTGGTCTAGTCTTCTTTAAGGTAGTTGAGACAATAGAGGCCCTGAGAGGTTAAGGAGATTACTTGAGGTCACACAACTAGCAACTCAAGTCTTCTGTTGATTACTGCTGTGAATTCTCTAGGACTTCATGTTTTGCTGGCAGACATCCCAGCAATAGAATGTCTTTATATTTTAAAAACTAGTTTTAATCCTTTAAACTCTCATTATAAAAGTTTAATTTGACATGTAGATGAGCTCCTCCCCCCCATTTCAGTGCCCATTATTTTGGTTTTATGATTGCTTCAATTCTAGAAAGTAGACCAGTCATTTTAATAAGCATTTCTCAGGGGTGGAGAGAGAGAGACCCCAGAGGTGGAAACCCCAGTCTATATTTTGAAGTTCCTGGCATATTAAAATATGAAGAAATGCCAGAAGTGGGTTATTTTAAAAAGCTAGACTGTTTTTTAACATTTAGTTGTAACACATTAATGCTTTAACAACAGCCACAAAAATAAAATGTGTGTATAAACTAATTTGGAAATAATGTGAAACATCTAAATATGATGCCTCCCCTCCTACTTTGGCTCTCAACATTTTTTTTTTTTTTCCTATTCTAATAGGTTGGAGGATTATAGTAAATTCTGGTAATAGTTGCAGCTTCACTAAAGCTTAGTTGGCTGGAGGGGTGGGTGACAGTGATACGTGGGGATGTGAGAGCTCTCTATGAGGCTCTGGAATGGCGGATGGAGGTAGAAATTTGTGTGTTTTTAAAAAGATCCTCTCATGATTATTACTTCAGCTGACCAGTGGTTTTAAAGCTTTTAGGTAACATCCCAGCCCTTCTTTATTTCAGAAGCCCATTCTTGTTTCAGAAAGAAATTTTGACCTTAATGGAAGCCTGTCATCCCAAGAGTATTCCTTTTCCCTACACACAAAGCCTTTCTAGATTCTCCCCAGCAGGGAAATTTCTGCCTTTAGAAGCCATAGACCTTCCTTTCATGATTCTTCTTTCTCTCTCTCTAAAAATTCTAACGGGAGAGATATATACAATACAATGATTTTCACTCTCTGGCTTGAAATTTTCACAAAACTGATAAAGAATATTTAGTGCTTTGCTAGAAGGTGCTACCATATTGATAGAACATGTTCAGAACACTGGGATTATTGAATAGAAACACTAGATTACTTAAATGGCCATCTATGGTTTCTCACAAACAGGAGGAACGTGAAGGATTAAGATCTTGCATGTCCAGATTGGAATGAAAATTATTCAGGATTTAACCCCAGGGTCAGTCTACCTCAGTGACTCTCCACCTCCATCTGCTTCAGTAAGAGGCAGGAACCAAGAAGAATGTTCAAACTTGTTTGTAGAGAGGTGGGAGCTCACCCGGGCACTCAGTCAAGACAGTTCAAGGTTTATTCCCCACTGTTCAGATCTCTAACTGGATAATAAGATTTTAGTTTTTGAAATTTATTTTGACATTGTTCTCAACTTTGGGGAACTGTGTCTGTCACTTATGCATGATGGCCATCATATCTCTGAATATGACAGAGTTATATTTTTTCAAAGTATCTAGATACTCATTTTCCTTGACATGGTTACAAAGTCAGTGTGAAATTGTTCTAAGTAAGAGACTTTTTCTTTTGTCAAGCAAAAACAAGAGACCTTGGGGAAGGATCAAGCTGTGGTTAATTATCACAATGTGAAGCATAGGGGCTTCTCTCCCCAAAATTGTATTCCTTCTAATCTTATTTAGTTCTTTGGATTGAAATTCATTCATTATGATTATTGAATATTTACTGTGTATAGAGTCACATAAATTGTAGGCATTAAAGTAATTGGTGATGTGATATAATGGAAAGAGCATTAAATGGTTGGAAAACTGTTCTAGTCTCTACTCTTACTCTTACCAGTGATAAACTCAGCCTTGGGTAGGTCATTGAGTCTCATTTCCCTACCTACCTCAGTGGACTTAGGAAAATATCAAAGAGACAACCAGGTGAAAGCATTTGGAAAACTGTTTTTACATAAGCATAAGACAGTAATATTTTTAAAAATGAGTTTTATATTTTGTTCAAAATTGGGCATGTTGGTTTTATTCCAAACTCTAGCAATTAGATTAGTCATTCTTTAGAGTGTAACTATAACTTCAATTTGTTCGGTGCTTTTAAGGTGTTTGTTTCCGTTCTTTTTTAATTTTTTTTTTATTTTAGGAGGTACCAGGGATTGAACCCAGGACCTTCTACATGAGAAGCAGGCCCTCAACCACTGAGCTATATCTGCTCTCCTCTTTTGCTTTTTGAGTATCCATTATTTTTACCACTGTGTGAAGATTCAAAAATGTATATAAATACTTCCAAAACCCTCACTCTACCTAGTCCCCTACTTTTCATTTGATATTCAATATCTAAATTACATACCAGCCTATTCTACCTTACCGAATTCCTTCTTTTTTAGTTTAATAGAATCCATCATTTCTATTCTTTCCTTTTTCCCTATACTTTTGATACAGGCTTTCAATTTATTATAGCTTTTAAAGTTATTACCATGTACTTTGTGAGATTAACAGTAGTTTTGAGTTATACTTTCCACTAGTTGCTTAATCTAATATAAGGGAATGGTGACTAAATTGGACAATAAAAATGTGAATTTTCCATCTGAATTGGCTGAAACTCTCTGTTGCTAACACTCTCCTTTTGCTTCCTCTCACCTCCGTTCACAATAAGCTACTCTGCTATGGATTAAAAAATGCTTTAAGGGGTAAACAGTAAAGGGGCCAGGTTTGATAATTTACAACACAGAATTTTTCAAATGAATTTACTTTTTCTATGAACGTTTTTTTGTGGGGGATCTGGAGCTCATGGAGCAGTGGCCTGTAATACTCATTGGTACTATGTAAAGACTTACCTGAAGGCCAAAAATGTAAGAGTTTTATAAGCGTGAAACTAACAACAAAAATAAAATAAAGGAAAAAAAAAGCCTGAAATTTAGAAGCAGGAAATAAAAGACTTTTCATGCCTTGCCTAATTATCTTGAAATCAGTTTTTAATGTTATAAAGAAGTTATTTTATTTTTTTCTATTATTCAAATAATCACATTAGAAAAGGTATAGGAAAAAGATAAGAAAAACAGTCAATACTAATTTCACACTAATATAATTATTAGCATGTTGGTATATTTCGTTTCAATCTTTTCATATGTGCATGTAATATTTAAAAAATTCTTGTAATCAGCATGTGGCTGTACTTTTGTAGACTGATTTTTACCACTTTATAGCATACAAATTTTTTGATGTCTTAATATTAAGGAGTGATGTTTTGAGTAACATGCTTAATATTATGCATCACCTGCTTTATTTTGATAATTCAGTTCAGTGTATCTTAAATTCAAACAGGTGCTTAACCACTGAGCTACACCCTCTCTCAAGCCTTTTTTAAAAATAAGGACATCGATTATTTTTTCCTTAGAGTTGTGCAGTATTTTATGATTCTTGGCAATATTTTCATTTCCACGAATGAGCATTGGCTCCACATTTGACTATTTCTTCCAACTGGAGGGTGGGGCAGTGTTCCTCACTGAGAATATATGATTAAGTGTTATGGTACTGAGGATGCTTTTCAGAAACAGATATATTGATATTTTATTTTAACTTTTCAACTGCATCTATTTGAGGATATAATATGTTAGGTTAATACAGACATTCACCTAACACCTTAGTCTAAGACGTGCTTGTAAGCCAACATCAGTGCATTTCCAAGGCATTCGTTTTGCTTGTGTTCAGCTCACTTAAACACATTTTGTTTGAAGAGCCTGTGGGTCATACTGGTCTGCAATTGTTCTGCCCTAAAATGGAAGTTGGCAATTGCTGATTAAACAAGAGATTAGAGATTTCATTCCTGGGTTTTTGACCTTGTCATTTAAGGTTCCTTAATCCTAATGTGACATCTCTGACATTTTCAAGTCACGATTTAGGCAATTCAATATGGTGCTTTTGAATTTTAGTTTGTCAACTTGTACTTAGATTGGCAACAAATTATATCTGTCTTTCCTTATAGTCTTGTCTATTTCGTTACATAAACATAATTGAGCCTTCTGTTACATTTATGACAAAATTCAGTTCTAGTTTTTGAGTACAGCATTTCTTTAGTTTTATTTGGTTCTTAGTTGGATATTAACTTAGTCTAACATGTCATAAGTTTTCATTTATCTTGTGTGTGTGTTCTGATTGCAGCTGTCCACATAGAGTAACTCGGAGATTTTTGATGAATTTGCACTTTTCAAATCGAGCATGTTTTGTCATCAATTTGTGGTCTCCTTTTGTATTTCAATATCAGAATCCTACTTCATTGTATTTAAAAATAGGCATTAGGTGATTATTTATTATTGGGTGTAGTGGCTATTTGTGACTAGTAAGTCCACTTGATTTCAGTGTAATGCTAATAGGTCCACGATTATGAGTTTGATCCTTGGATAGACTTAGTAGCTTTGCTTCTTTTAAATGTGACTTTTAAAATCACAGCAAATGCTGCTGTTTAGAAGCAGGGACTGGATAAGAGAGGACGAATCAGTACAAATCTGTTTCCAAACTTGTTCCACAATTTTCATCTCCTTCATTAGGTAATTATCTATGAAAATATTTATATACAGTGTCTAAAAGGGTTCAATAAGTGGAAATAATACCTACCTCTTATGTTGTGAGAATTAGATAACATATATAAAAACCCTTATCATTGTTGACACTCAGTAAATGTTTTGTAAATGGCAGTTGCTATCATTTTTATGACCTTTTTTTTGTAGCAATAGAGAAAAACTTGTCACGGCAAGTTCCTTTTTCAGTCATTCTCAACTCTGGGTACGTAGGAGATCCACAAGTGGGTATTTTTTTTTTAAAAAAAAAACAATGTGTTCTGTCCCCACCCCTTCCCCACTGAAGAATTTAAGTTAATTGGTCTTGAGGGAGACTGGGCATTAGCATTTTTTTTTTTAAGTGATTCTAATGTATGAGTTTGAGAACCAGTACCTCAAGCCTTCCAAATGTGTTAAATTGGAATCCCTGTCTTCCTTAACTCTGTTCTGATGGAATCCTTGATATCCAGAATGGATAGACGCAGTCTCTGAGTTTCTGGGTCAGTCCTCAGTAAAGCCACAAGTGAGACAGAGCGGTGGATTTTGTCCACTAACCCGTATAGTCTGAAAGTCTTGCTGTCCCAAACTTATTATTGATTTTGCTTTTGCTTTTAGGATCATAGCCTTCCCTTTAGCCTCCTATTCTATTTGTCCAGACTTGGATTCTGCCTTGATTTCCTGATTTACATCTCTTTCCTCATATCTGGAATCCAAATACACTGGAGTATGGTGAAATCATTGAAAGCCCCCTTTCTGTGGAGTTGGGGACCTTGTCCTCTTTTATTCCAACTGGGATGTCCTCCAGCTCACAAGGGTCACACAGAAATGGAAGCTGCCACCAGACTGAATCTACTTGCATACGTGCCCTGGCAGTGATCAAGCCTGGTCACTTCTGGACCTTAGCTCTGTGCCATAACATCCAGGCCTCTGGTCAGGCTCGTCGTCCAGCATTCCTTCTTAGCTTGGAGACAAATCACCTGAGATCAAGATACTGTGATTTTGGTATGGGATTGACGTAAAATGCACACACATGTGAAAACTAAAAAAACATAAAAAAATAAAAATAAAAAAATCCACTAAGAAGTTGAATGAATCTGGCCAAACTGATGTAAATTATATTAATGTTAATAAACAAAAATAAATTGATATTTGTTTCTTAATATTGGTTGACAAAAACAATTTTTGACTTGTCCCTGTAGCATTTTGGTCAAAAGGATACCTTGGTTTGTCAAGAAACTTTGGAATTTTGAAATCTAAAGCTTTCTTGATCATCATTTTAAAATGGAAAATTTTAAAATGGAAAATTTTGACTACTCCTGAACTGTACCTGCCTCTGCATTAATATGAAAATGATTCTGTTGGCATCTGCTGTGGCCGTACAATATATGCAATGACAGCTTGGTATCTCAGTTTTAATAAAGCAGTCCCATAAATTATGTGCTAAGCTAGTCCAGGCTGCTGAAAACACTGCAGTTTCTCAATGTGTGACAGGTACATCTTGGTGAGTTGGCCATTGCTTTTCTCACTGCAGCTTTTCTGACAATGGGATAGGATAGAAAAGAAGAAAACATATGTGAAGAGATCAATAGCATTGATCTTGAAATCGAGTAGCCGTCTTGGCCCTTTAGTTCTAGGCTCCTCATAGCCCTGTGTTCTAGAGTAAAAACATCCTCTCTCTGTGGCAAAAATGCCCTATTCATTCTAATACCCATCAAAGAGCTAAGAGCTGGCTGATCTCTTTTCTCCCTCTTGTAGCTTCACAGTCCCTTTAAATTGTCCCCTGCCTGCCATCATTTTATTTTCCTTTGCAGCATGGCTTATTGGAAAAAGCATGACTTTCTGAGTTACAAATATTTGCATTCACAATCTCAGGACAACCACTTATTATTTATGAGCCTGTTTTGTATCTGTAAAATGAAGTTAATACCAGCCTCATAGAGTTGTTAAGATTATATTAATCTTGTAAATGCCTTGCTTTTAGAAGTATTTGAAGATAGTGGATTCCTTTTTCTTTTTTAGTTCCTCTTCTCTCTTTTATTTCCTCTCTCCCCATCTCTCTATCTTGAACTCCATCTTTTTCCTCTTCTGTGTAACTTCTAGTGGCTAACCACAATTTTATTTATTTATTTATTTTTAAGATTTATTTATTTTATTTATTTATCCCCCCCTTGCCGCTTGTGTTGCTGTGTCCATTCGCTGCGTGTCTTCTCTGTGTCTGCTTATCTCCCCCTTGCTGTGAGGTCTTGCCGCATCAGCCCATGGTGCCCCGCGAGCCAGCCTGCCCTCACAAGGAGGCGCTGGGAAGCGAACCCAGGGCCTCTCATATGGTAAACAGGGGCTCTATCCATTGAGCCACACCCGCTTCCCCACAATTTTATTTCTAGTCACTTCACAGTAGCAATAATTTATTTGTTGAACTCTTGTGTATAAAAGCCCCCTTGCATCTTGGTTTCTTCATTTGTGACATGGAAACAATAATAGTACCAACCTCACAGAATTGTTACCAGAATTGATTGGCATATTTATAAAGCACTCAGAACAATGCATGGCACATGGTAAGCCTCAATAAATTTTAGTTGTAATTATAATAATAACTTACAAAAATCTATTTCTTTAACAAAGATTCTTGCAAGTCTACAGTTGAGGCCACTATTTAAGATTTATTATGTCTGTCTTTAATGACAAAGAGATGGTAAAAGCAAACTTATGTTAGATAATGTATGACTTTGATATCACTCACTGAAGTTATCAGCATTTTATAGAATCAATGTCTTGTTTGAAAGTGATCTGGGCAGAGAAGCAACTTTACTGAATGTGCTGAGGTGTGAAAATCAAGAATGAGATTATACTTTCTGGACCAGTTTGAATAAAATGTTTTCTTAATCTTTGTCTTCTGTTGGTATTATACTAATGGAATTACACTCTTTTCCTTTTTTGTCTTTAAGAACATGAGGGGTAATTATGATTTCCACTTGCTTATCTGGATTGTTGAGCTAGCTGATATGTTAATTCCTAAACCTCTTAAATATATTGCTTGGCATTTTGTTAACCTGAGCACACCTCTTCTTGAGCCAACAAGGTTTTTACTAAGACCCCAAAAGTGATCAGAAACATGTGTGTGTGTGTGT
>JAQZBX010069237.1:0-15616 GCA_029593785.1 Cabassous unicinctus | reverse complement strand
CACTCTCCTCCAATCCTCTCCCTTCTGTTGTTTTTCCCTGTCAACCTGCAGAACTCTCTTTAGTATTTCTTGAAGAGCAGGACTCTTTCAAGTTCTTTCAATTCTTTCCATTTCTTTTTATCTGTGAACACTTTGATCTCTCCCACTGTTTAAAATGGCAGTATTGCTGGATACAGATTCCTTGGCTGGCCTTTTTCTTTTCGTTCTTCTTTCACATCCTTGCCTCCATGGTTTCAGATGAGAAATCAGTAGTTAATCTTATTGAGCTTCCCTTATATGCGATGGATCTCTTTTTTCTTGCTGCTTTTAGGATTCTCTTTGTCTTGAGCATTTGAAAATCTGCTAAGTATGTGTCTCAGGGTAGGTCTACCAGGATTTATTGTGCTTGGAATATGCAGCATTCCCTTGATTTGTACATCTATGTGCTTCTTAAGATTTTGGAAATTTTTGGCTATTTTATCCTCAAATACTCCTCCTCCTTTTGCCTCCTCTTCTATCTCTGCGATGTCCATAATGTGTAGGTTTGTGATTTTTGAGTTTTCACTTAATTCCTTGAGTCCTTGCTGATTTTTTTTCAATTTTTTGGCCTATCTGTTCTACTCTCTGTTCAATACTGGATCATTGACGTTGGTAACTGTTTACCCTGCCTGTTCAAATCTACTGTTATATTCTTCTAGTGTATTTTTTGCTATACCCTATGACCACATGAATGCAATCATATTCCATAGAAGCATGAACCTGGTGCACCATTCCCCACACTTGTCCTCCCACCACCACCCTGCACCAGTGACATTCCCCTGCCATAGTTGCCAAAAATCATTCCCACAATTGTATTTTCAAACAGAGTCCTCTGCTTTCCCAGAGTTCACGTGTTCCTTCTTCCAGCCCTCTCAATTCTATGGATATTCCAACCCAACCCCCAACCTGCTCATACTCACACTCCAGCATTGTCAACCCAACACATTGCTGTACTACCATCACCCCCATCCACTGCCAAACCTGACCCATCCACCTTAACATTGATTCTATTCAGACTGAGCATTGGCTCACCAATCTAGACTCCCTTTCTAACTCCTGGTAACCTGTCTTCCAGACTCCATCACTGTGTGTCTGCTCAATAGCCTCAGTTCATATCAGTGAAACCTCTATGAGGTTTCAGCCTTCCCCTCTGGGGTTCCTTTCTAAGACTCAGCTGCTCCACTGCTTCCTGATTTCAGCCACAGGCTCGCATAGAACTTGCCTCATGGGACTTCCTTTGTCAGTCTCAGCTGTGTTGCTCTCTTCCTGAGCTCAGCCCTAAGCCATCAGACAAAATGGCTCATCTCTGCCCAGAGCTTCAGCAGTTTGAATGTTCTCCTTTTTGTCATGTGGAAGCATAGAAAATGACAGAGTTCTCTATTCCTGTCTGTCTGTCTGTCTGTCTGTGTGAATGTCCATTTATATCAGATCCACTAAGGAACTGACATGGTTGAATCAAACAATCCTCAAAGCAATCATAACAGGCCCCTCAATCTAATCAAAGTAACCTCAACTGAATTTAATATAAACTAAGGGTGTCATATCCAGGGAACAGTTTACAAACACAATCTTTCTCTTTTTAGGTTTCATAAATAATCTAAAACTGCCACACTGGTATTTTGAAAAATATTCACAATGAAACACATTGTATATAAATATGTTCTTGGAATTGCATCTACGTTTCTTTCATCTGCTGATTAATATAAAAATGTTAAATCTGTGTTTGCAAAGGCTACTGTAAGGAAAGGAGTAGTTTTAGACATCTGAAAAATAAAACAGTGAGTCAAGGGAAATTATAGCTCTGATGAAAAGAAATTGACATTGCAAAATTTATATTTTCCCCCTGTTAATTATCTATGCCATATATATCACTACCTCTGGCCTTTGGGAATTAACCTAGCACTCCAAAAAAGAGACAGAAAATGAAAGAGAGAAAAATAATTATGGAGTTGTAAATCCTCATCCTATATACACACCAAGTTTTTACTTTATATACCCAAACTTCTCCCTCTTTTATATTCCTACTACAAGAATCATTCTATAGAGTCCATTTGTAGCTTTTTTCGCAAGGATTTCCCTCTGGCAGCATTTACTGTTTCAAGGTGCTGCCTGTGCTTTCCAGATACCAAATATCAACATCCCTGTGCCTGAGGGCATTTCCAGAAGTCTGCCCCAGTCAAAAGATCATTAGTTTCTGAATCAGCACCTACCACGCTCAGCTGTCTAGCAATAATTGCTGAGAACAGGTGTTTATATTCCTCATCTACCTAGCCCTGAAAGGTGATAAGTTTTAGGATTGGGTTTTATACTGTTTTCCCAAGGATTAAATTTTAGTGGTCCTCAATGGTACCTGACCTTTCTTTCTCTGTACCACTTTCCATTTCTAAGACCCTCTCAAATAAATAATTGCCTTTGTCCTAGGGTTTGATTTTAGGGTAATATGATGACATCAAAGGTTGCCTCTCACTTTGACAAAATGACACTGAATATTTAATTCATTTGTCTTCTCACTTCACCAAAGTTATTGTAAGAAATAAATATTTGTTTTAAAAAAATTATTTATGTTAGTCTCTTATGGAAATATTGTTCTTCATCATTCAAGGAGTCAAAAATAATAGAATTAATTGTCTAGGACATCATAGATAATGCCTAAAGAAAATTATATTGAAATAAATATGTTTTAGAAGGTTTCAAAATAAGATTAACAAGAGTGAATATCCCAAAGGGAGAAGTTTCTCTAAAAATTTCATTAATTCAAAAAAAAACTGAAAAGATGGATAAGAGTAAAGAAGAAACTATTGTTAGAAAAGAGTCAAGATCACTCAATGTATTTACAAGTTATGTATTTAGGGTTATGTCATAATGCATATCACTCCCCAGTAATTGTTAACATCTCATTATATAAAATACATGGGAATAAAAATCATAGCAATTAAGGAAGTATCATCATTTAAGAACCAAGAATGTGATAGCCTATATATGATGCTAAAATATAGAAATTATTTCTTCTATTCATATTATATTTTCCTAAAGAAGAAAATTTCATTTTTCTTATTAAAATCGTGTGAAACATACTGATCTTCATCCTATTACAAGTGGGTAAGGAAAATTAAATGGTGGCTGGCAAACATTACATGCTCAGTCAATATTGTTGAACAAATGAATGTTTAAACAACTTCATGATCCCACTGCATAGTTTCCTTTGCTTAAACAGATTGAAAAATGTGGAACAAATCCAAATGCTTTCTTGTTCTAGGCTACAAAACTTTTCATGGTAATATACATTGGTAGCAGGACCATAAGACCTTGGTTAATTTCTCTGTCCAATAGTGAAAATTTCAGCCCCAATGGCCAAGAGTCCACTGCATCTATTCACCTCGGGAGCCCACAAGGGAGGTAGGCAGAAGAAAGACTCTAGGTGGAGAAGGAAGCTTGTTCATATTGGCCCAGCTGCACCAGACAAACAGGTAAGCAAGAATGGCCGTCTTTATTTGCAGGGTTATTTATACACCATTGTTATTACTCAAATGTTACACAGAAAGAACACAACATACAACTTCCCAGAATCATTTTTGCTATGCCTAGGGAATATGTGTACTCTGAATCAAGGACTTTGTAAATTAATAGGTGACTCAACAATTAGACCGCTGCCTGGGCCTTAACCTTCACAGTTTAACCCTCATAGTTTAACCTCCACAGGCCCTGCCCGAGTCTCCACCCTTACACTGAGATATGAAAATTTAGGCAATTTGTCTAAGAAGTTCCTTTGTGTTACCCTTTTGATGGCTTCCTTCACTTCCTTGTTCCTCAGGGTATAGATAAGGGGATTCAGAGCAAGTGTTACCACTGTGTACATGAGTACAGTTGCTTTGCATGATTCTGGAGTGTTGGCAGTCTTAGGTCGGAGGTAAGTGAACAAAGCAGTGCCATAGAAGAAAGAAACAACCAGGATATGGGAAGAACAAGTTAAGAAAGCTTTGCATCTGCCAGCCGTGGAAGGGATCCTCAAGATGGCCACAAGAATGCACACATAGGAGCACAGAATGAGCAAACAGGGACTCATAATGAAGAGCAAGGAGAGAAAAAACATCACATTCTCGTTTTGGGAGGTTTCCAAACAAGCTAGTTTCACTAGAGGCATGATGTCACAGATAAAGTGCTGAATGTTTCCTTTTCCACAGAAGGGCAGTGTGAAGATCCAGGTGGTCTGGGATGACTCCACTATCACCTTGGTGGTCCAAGACGTGGTGGCCAATGTAAAAAATACACGAGGGCTCATAAGGAGAGTGTAGTGCAGTGGGTAACAAATAGCTACAAAGCGGTCATAAGCCATGGCAGCTAGCAGGCAGCATTCTGTCAGTCCCAAGATGATAAATATTAACATCTGGGCTTCACAGCTTCCCATGCTAATGGTCTTGTTCTCCACCAGAAGGTGCACCAGCATCTGAGTACCACACTGGTGGTGTAGCACATCTCCAGAAAGGAGAGGTTCACCAGGAAGAAATACATGGGAATATGCAGGGAAGGGGTGACCCAGATCAGGCAGATGATGATAAGGTTTCCTCCAACAGTAAACAAGTAGATGACTAAGAACACAACAAAGAGCATAGGCTGTAACTCTTCTAGAGCAGAAAATGCCACAAACGTGAATTTGATACAGAGGGACTGGTTTCCAATCATCGTGGACTCATATCCAGACATTTGTGGAGACAACCAGGAGGACAAATATAAAGGAACCCAGTAATTTATCACAGGTGTCTTCAAACTCCAGCAAAGTGTGGTCTCTGAGGATCAATGGTTAGAGCTGGGAATTAAGATACCTGCTTTCCTGCTTCCTGAATAACTGCACAAATTAGATGTTGTATTCCTTCCTAATATTCCATGGTGTATATCATGCTTTTCTCACAGATATTTGGTGGAAAGAACTGGTTTAAATTACATATTCAGATCTTTTAGTGTTTATTCTAATTACAAATACATATTTTTACACAAGTAACATATGATAGTATTCTAATTATTAGGTGTCACCTAATACCCAAATATACAGTGTAAAATTAAAAGATACTTCCAAAGCCATTCTAAACTATTTGGATAGAGGTTTGTTTCCAAACATTTATCTATATAGTTCTATAACATTTTTACCTATTTTGATTTGAATAGAATAAGCCAATGAATAGGCAACTAAAATCTGAGGAAATCCAAGTGAACAGTCTCCTTTCCACAACATTAATGTAATTTTTAGGAAATTATGAATAGAACATACATATATCAACAAGGTAAACAATTATTCTTCCTTGGCTTCAAGTCTTTCCAGGACTCCAAATGTTAATATGGCAATAGAATAGGCAGTAATTTTGTTCTTAATAGAGACCATAGGGATTGAGACCTAATTATAGTTGCCTCAAGAGGAATTTTTACAGAAACAACAACATTGAATATTCAATGAGAAATCTGTTTTTTATTTCTTGAATATATTTTTTCAGAAAAATATCACTGACAATTATATCACCTTAGTTTTCTAGTCATAAAACTTAGAATTTGTAATTGGTTCTCATTATTGAAATTATTTTTAACCTTTAATGTTTGCTTGTCATTATAATCTTTATATCCTCAAATGGCAAATGTCTACTTTCAGGTCTTTGTATTATTGGTAGGCATAGTGCCGGACACATAGTGGCCTTGATAAATCTCACACATAACATTCGCTTCATTCATAATCTATGATTCACTCTATTCAGCATCAATAAATAATCCTGATAAGGGAAATTTTAAATTTCCAATGTAATTAATTAAAATAATTTACCAAAAATATGCAAAAGGTGTATTTTGGCACTGTTCTCAAGAAAGGAAAATCTGGTTTAAACTCCAGGATTCCCATTTGTTCAATCAGAAGACATTTTTTTTCTACTGTCTAGTCAATAAGATAAATTCACTGGAGTAGGGATTACAGAAGTAAAAATGAAGCTTGAAGGAATCATTAAGAAGGTGTTGAGTTATGTGGAGAGAGCTCCATCTTTCCTCTTCCATAATCCCACATCAACTCAAAGGATGGGAGTTTAAGCTCTTTCTCTCCCTTCTTATAAAATACCAGGCAAAAAATCTGCTCTTTCCCTGTACCTCATACTTTTTAGAGAATAAGTAAAGCCTTACCTTTTGGGTGTAATGAAAGCACTGCTCCAAGTATTGTATTACAATGTGTAGGTAGTGAGTTCTGCTTGAGGGCATTTTATTCAGCCTGAACAATGAGAGTGAAAGAGTATTCATGATCATTATTTTACCAAAATTTACCAAAACTCCCCCAAAATATCCAGGAGTAGGAGTCAGTAACCTACATTTCTTTAATGGATTTCTGTGGCAAAATATTTTTTAAAAAATCAATTAAAAACTGATAATACATTTCACTATTTTAATCCTGACCTTGTCATTCTGTTGTGTCTTTCTCAATCTGGTTATGAAACCACAGAAACTAATTTGCAAAAAATCATCATTGAAGTTCTGGGAAAGTGGCTTCAGAGTAGACAGGCAGAACTCAACTCTCTCACAAAAATAACAAAGGACCAACAACTGCCCAAGGGACCTGTTTTGGGGATGAGCAGACCAGGAGAGTACTGTGCAACCCCCAGGAGGCCAAGGGACAGAGAGAAGAATTATCAGAAACAACAAATTTGAGTTACTAACATCCCAAGACAGCCTACAAGGGCCCCATCTGGCACCCTTAAGACATTAAGCATTGAATAAATTATGGAAATAATAAAACTATGGAACTGGATAAATTTTGTATATATTCAGGCTGATGTGGAGGGAATGTATCTTAAGACAGTAGTAACAAGGTAGAATAAAGATATATGGTGTTGAATTTGTTGAGTGGGCCCTGTATTACTCAAGGATCTTAGGGAAACAGAACAATCAGGAGATATCTGTAAACAAAATGAGGGTTTATAAAATTGTCTCATGTGACTATGAGGATACACGTGTCAAAATTCTGTAGGGCAGGCTGCAACCAGGGCTTTGATGATTGTGCTTGATGAGTTCTCCAGGAGACATTGGCTGTTTGAAGTAGAGATGGAAAATCTCTTTCTGAATCAGCCATATATGCAATCAACTCACTGATGATTAAAGCCCATGAAATGTCCTTGTATTACAATTAACTGAGTGCTTTCTTGACCAAAAAACTGCACATTACCAGGCCAAGTTAACACTTCAACCTAAACATCACAGTCTAACCCTTGTCAACTGGGCAGCCATATAAACTGTTATTAATGTCAAAATAAAACAATAGCAAATATATTTTTTTCACCTAACAATACCCAGCTGTCCTGCATACAACTGGAAATGCACTATATCCGTCCAGAATAGGGTGCAAGTCCTTTGGTAATAATCAGTCTTAAACTTGACATCCTTAAATACTACAACATGAAACTAATACAACTTATGTCATATAAAAATGGCAAAATGAGAAGGAATAAAATAAAGATATTTGTTTTATGTACAAATACAAACATACTCATAAAAAACAAGGAAAAAATATTCATGACCATTACAGTCCTCGTTTCTGTAACTGGTCACATGTTCAAAGTTCGTATTTATCACTACCTTTTCCATGACCCATTCTATGTTCTCTTTACCATCAGAAAGCATATCAGCTGACAGAGGTTTTTTAGCTTTTGGGGTGACCCAAATCTTCATTCCTGAATGTTCTGGGCCATTATTAGAATTGTCTGGACTGGGTTATTGCAGTTTTCCATTGACTTTAATCACAGGGCATAGTAGTACTAAGAGATGCCCCAGGAGCTCTCCTGTATTCCAGGCAAACTCTTCTTTGCCTCCATTGTGTGTAGTTATAAACCTATTAACCCTTTATAGGCAGGGTCAAAGATCCCAGCCAGTACAGTAATTCCCTTCTTTGCCTGTTGACTTAGAGGCATGAGGAGCCCAAAGTGGCCCAGTGGCAGTCAACTTCCAGTTCAATGAAATCATTGTTGTGTTCCCCAGTTGAAGCATTCCTCCCTTTGGAACTAAGACCTGTAAACCAGCAAAGCTTAAGGTTTGGGGACAGGAAGCAAAAATTTTCCTAGTGGACCACTAACAGTAATAGTGAGTTTTGCCACTCCCATTTCCACCCTTTGATTCTTGGATCCATGAATCCTGGCTATGGGGGAAATAGCACCATAGAATGGATGGTGATTTAGAGGATACATGGCCTCCTAGAGAACATTACCCCTGTTGTGCATGGTACTGTCACCTAGTTGGAACCATACTTGAGTCTTTAAAGGACCATTCCACTGTTCTATAAATCCAGCTGCTTCAGGATGATGGGGAAAAAGGGAAGACTAGTGAATTCCATGAACATATGCCCATTCCCACAGACTATTAACTGTGAAGTGGGTTCCTTGATCAGAAGTAATGGTGTGAAGAATACCATGGTGGTGGATAAAACATTCAATACATCCACAGATAATAGATTTAGAAGAAGCATTGTATGCTGGGAAAGCAAAATCATATCTGGAGTATGCGTCTATTAGAAAAAATTGTTGCCTCTTCCATGATGGAAGTGATTCAATGTAATGAACCTGCCACTAGGGAAAAGGCTGATCACCTCCAGGAATGGTGTCATGTTAGGGGATGAGTGTGGGTCTTTGCTGCTGGCAGACTGCATTCAGCAGTAGTTGTAGCCAAGTCAGCCTTGGGGAGGGAAAGTGCCTACTAGGTAGGGGCAATTCTAGTGGCTTCCACTTGGCCTATCCTACCATGATAGCCCTGACTCCATAAGCGAGGGATCCAATGTGGGGATTCTGCCATTTACTGAGTATATCTATTCCAATTATGCATTCTAGAACTCAGGAAATAAGCACAGAATGGGTATGGGGATCCACTGGAACCACTGTGAGATGAACCTGAGCTAAAACACCATTAATTATCTGACCTTCATAAAACCTTTCTCGGATTGGTGGATCACAGTGACATTTTGGTTCTCCTGGAAGTTATGACACCTCTAAGCCAATGTCTAATAATCCACAAAATGTCTGATCAGTTTCTTATCCCCAATGAACATTACCCTGTTAAATGGCTGTTGGTCTCTTTGGGGAAGGCTGAGAGGAAGATTAACAGTATAAATTTTTGGCAGTGTAATAGGGTCCTTCCTCATGGGGACCCAGCATTCATGTCTTTTTTAAGGGGTTCTGCATCTAAACAGTCTCAAGTTTAGAAATTGATTAAGGGGCCATGACTCTGTTTCTTGTAATTCAAGTTGCACTTTTGTTCACTCAATCTAGAACTCTTCTGCTTTTACAGATCAAGTAGGAATTTTAGTCTGTGCTTCTATTTTCCTTCTGGGTACCATGATCTATTAACCAATACCATAATTCTATGCTGCTCAGAATATTTTGATTGCTGCTTTGAGTCTCCTTTAATTGTAGTAGCCACACTCATCTTGTCTTTGGTGATTAAGTATTGCCACTTGGCTTCTGCTGGCAAGGATCCAATCATTTCCATAGTGTTTAATGATCTTAGTACCATGACAGAAATTCCAAAATAATATCTTATCTACAGAGAAGTAAAACTACAGAGTTCTTCAGGGCAGATGGAATTAGTCTTACAAATTTATTCCTTACAGTCCTGGTGAAAGGTGTATCCTGTGCACATTCCTTGGTTGGATTGGCAGGTCTTATAGGAGAAATCCATTCTAACATTCCAAACCCTCTAAACCTTTGGTTCTACTCATCTACAGTATACCAATGATAATTCTGGCATCTTGACCTCAGGCAATGTCATCCATTTTTTGGTGTATGTTTCAGCCAGTCACTGGAAGAACTGTTAGAGCTCCTTTTAACTGCTCGATCTAAAACAATGAATACAGAATCTCTGCTAAGTGACTCCATATCAATAAATTTAGCCTGATATAACTTTATATTCCTTCCACCACTATCCCATACCTTTAGTATCCATCCACACATATTCCCCTTATTTCTGTCTTTATAAATTGGAAAACTCTTACGGTATTTTTGGAATATAGCATACTTCCTCATGGGTCACACTTTGAACTTCACCCTTGGTGGCCTATTGTGACTTTATTTATAGGTCAGAAAGAAAAGAATTGTGATGGAGGTGGGTAAGGAGTAGTATTAGAAGTGTCCTACAAGCCAATTGCCTCAGGGCATTACATTGCAGTTTCATCTGGAGAGAAAGGATTAATCTTTTCACACGTCACATCAACTCATATATTGTGTGACCGGAAAAGTTTCTAGCTGCGAGGGGCCAATAGGAGAAGTCTCTGGAATAGGTCCAGGCTGACTTGCAAGCTGGTCTGCCATTTGGGCCACATGACACACAAGATATGATGCTGTTTGTAGTGATAGTGGAGGACAAGAATTGTGTTTGGAGACTTTGGGAGGTATCTATAAGTGAATCACAAATACAGACACTTAGGAATTGGCAAAGTCCACACATCCCTCCTCAGTGGATAACTTCTATCCTTATAAGTAATTGGGTTTGACTTGCTACTTGGCTATAGTAGAGAATGAATGCTTGACCATGGGTCACAAAGTTATCATGTGACCTTAGCTGCCAACATGAACTGAGTGGTGTCTGACCCACCAACTCATGAAGTTGTGTGTACGTAGAAGCACTCCATCATCAAACAGAAGAAATAGTTTGCCCAGTGGTGCTCTTAAGTGAGCTTTGTTGTATGTGGGGCAGAATACAAATACTGAGTATAAAGACTCAGACTGAGGAATTGTGGAAAGATGCATCAGAATAAGCAGGCAGGGCTCAACCTTCTCACAAAGAGAATGGAGACAGAGTGAAAGCTGTCCAAGGGACCTGCTTTGAAGGCCTGCAGACCAGGACAGTGCTACAAAACTCCCAGGAGGGTGACAGACAGAGAGATGAAGAACCTGAAATGATAAATGCTAGTTACCAAACTGCTGCTGTGGCCAGGAAGTGTTGCCCTCTCCTGCCACAAAGGTGTTAAGCTGGGTTAAAACCCTTGGCTCACTGCAGCTGACTGAGAGGGGAACAGACAACTTTCTCCCTGACAGCTGTTACAAGGGAAAAGGGAGAGAGAGTTGGGGGAATTTTCTTCAGTGAATTTGGCTAGCAGAGCCTGTTTCAAATCTCAGCTCTGGCCAGACAAAAGCAAAAGAAACTGGATATTGAAACACTTCTGTGGATAGATGCACTGATGAGCACTATCTTCTGACTTGTATGGAAATTGCATGGGCAAAAATTGCTTTTGATTTTTTCTGTACCGTAATTCCTGGGAGAAAATTTGTACCCCATTAGTGAGTTCCTGGCTCAATTTTGATAATGTAAGCTGGGCAATTTTAAAGACTTAGAATAAGTTGAACCAAATATCAAAGATTAACTGTGGGAAAAAAAAAAAAAGAGCAAGAGGCAAGAGAGAGCAATTGGCTCTCAGAGTAAATTCACCAACATACTCAGATGTTTAGATCTTAGAAAAAACTGCAAAGCCATACTAGGAAACAGGGCAAGATGGCCCATCCAAAGGGACAAACCAAATATCATGAAAAAGTATGATTGAAGACCATTAATCAATAATTATCACACTTCACTTCTCTCCTAAATAAATTCAAAGAATTGAAAGAAAATATAACTAAAGAAATAAAGGATATTAAGAAGATTCTGGGTAAGCAAAAAGAACAATTTGAAAGCCTTCAAAGAAAAGTTATCGACCTTAAATGAAAGAAAGGCATGATGAATGAGATTAAAAATACCTTAGAGGCACATAAGAGCAGATTTGAATTGCTCAAAGACAGACTTAGTGATTTGAACATAGAAAATCTAAACTGGAAAAGACAGGAGCATAGAAAGAGAAAGAATGAGAAAAATGAAACAGAGTCTCAGGCAATTGAATGACAATGAGAAACACACAAACATATGCATTATTGGTACCCAGAATGAGAAAAGAATGGAAAAGCGGAAGAAAGTATATTTGAGGAAATAATGACTGAAAACTTCCCAACCCTTATGAAAGACATAAATATCAATATCCAAAAAGAACAACACACTCCAAACAGAGTAAATCTGAACAGAACTAATCCAAACAACTACTATTCAGAATGAATAATATCAGAAATATTAAGGATTCAGAAAGCAGCAAAAGAAAAGAAAAGCATCACATATAAACAAACCTCAATAAGATTAAGTGCCGACCTTGCATCAGAAACCACGGAGGCATGAAGAAAGTGTACAATGTTTTTAAGGTACTTAAAGAGATAAACTGCCAGCTCAAAATTCTGTATCCAGCAAAACTGTCTTTCAAAAATGAGGACTTTATCCTTTAAAGTCTTCATAAGACAAGTCTCAATAAATTTAAAAACATTAAAATTATAAAAAACATTTTCTCTGATCATAATGGAATGAAACTGGAAATAAATAATGGATGAAAAAGGGAAATTCATACATATATATCAAGATTAAACAACACACTCTAAATAATCAGTGCATTAAAGAAAAAAGGCAAGAAAATTCAGCAAATATCTTGAGACAAATGAAAATGAGGATGTAGCATATCAAACTTATGGAACATTGTAAAGCCAGTGCTAAGAGGGAAATTTATAGCCCTCAATGAAAATGTTAAAAAAGAAGAAAGAGCTAAAATTGAAAATCTAACTGCACACCTGCAGGAACTAGAAAAAGAACAGCAAAGTAATCCCAAACCAAGCCAAAGGAAAGAAATAGTAAAGAACAGAGAAAAAGTAAATGAAATCAAGAACAGCATCAACAAAAAATTTAAGAGAATGAAAAAAACCAAAAGTGTGCTCTTCAAGAAGATCAGCAAAATTGACAAACCCTTACCTACTATGACAAAGAAAAGAAGGGAGAAGACACAAATAAATGAAATCAGAAAAGAGATGGGGGAAATTACCACTGACCCCACAGGAACAAAAGAGATCATGAAAGGATATTATAAACAACTGTGTGCCAAAATCTAGACAATTTAGAAGAGATGGACAAATTCTTAGAAACACACAAACCACTTATACTGTCCTAGAAGAAATAGAAGATCTCAACAAATCAATCACAAGTGAAGAGATTAAAATGGTCGTTAAAACCTCCCAAAGATGAAAAGTCGGGACCAGATGGCTTCACAGGGGAATTCTACCAATCATTCAAACATGATCTAATACTAATCTTGCTCCAGCTCTTCCAAAAATTGAACAGGAAAAATCGCTACCAAACTCATTCTATAAAGCCAACAATATCCTTATAACAAAACATGATAAAGATACTAGAAAAATGAAAATTACAGACTGATATCTCTAATGAATATAGATGTAAAAATCCTGAACAAAATACTTATAAACAAAATCCAAAAGCACATTAAAAGAATTATATACCACAATCATATGGGTATTATCCCAGGTATTCAAGGCTGATTCTACATAAGAAAATCAATAAGATAATAAGCCACATTGATAAAATGAAGAAAAAAGATCACATGATGATGTTGAATGATCAACAAAAAGCATTTTACAAAATACAGCACCCTTTCTTGTTAAAAACACTCCAAAAGATAGGACTAGAAGGAAGCTTTCTCAATATAGTGAAGTGCTAATATGAAAACCCTTTAGCTAGCATTTTACTCAATGGTGAAAGAATGAAAGTTTTCCTGCTGAGATCAGGAACAAGACAAGGATGCTCACTGTCACCATTGTTATTCAATATTGTGCTAGAACAATTAAGATAGATAAAGAAATAAAAGACACCCAAATAGGAAAGGAAGAAATAAAACTTTCACTATTTGCTAATGATATGATCTTTAAAAATTCACAACTAGAATTTATAGATAAGTTCAGCAAAGTGGTGGGAAATGATTAATGAGCACAAGTCAATAGCGTTTCTATATACTACTGATGTGCAATCTGAGGAGGAAGTAAAAAAAATCCATTTATAATAGAGCCTAAAAAAATCAAATATATAGGAATAAACTTAAGCAAGAACATAAACGGCCTGTATTTGGGAAACTACAAAACATTGCTAAAAGAAATTGAAGAAGACTTAAATAAGTGGAAGGACAGTCCATGTTCATGTATTGGAAGACTAGATATCAACAAGATGTCAATTCTATCAAAACTGACTTACAGATTCCATGCAATATCAATTAAAATCCTAACGGGTTATTTTGC
This sequence comes from Cabassous unicinctus, assembly GCA_029593785.1. Lineage (NCBI taxonomy): Eukaryota > Metazoa > Chordata > Mammalia > Cingulata > Chlamyphoridae > Cabassous > Cabassous unicinctus. The sequence continues at coordinate 1,451 of JAQZBX010069237.1, read as the reverse complement.
TGAAATGGAAACATCAATAAACAAATTTATTTGGAATGGTAAAGGGCCCCTAATAGCCAAAAATGTCTTAAAAAAAAAAAAAACAAAGTTGAGGACTCTCACTTCCTGACTATAAAGCACATTATTTAACTATAGCAGTAAAAACAGCATGGGGCTGCCATAAAGACTGACACATTGATCAATGAAACTGAGTCAAGAACTCAGAAATAGACCCTCACATCTACAGTCAAGTGATTTTTGATAAGGCTGTTAAGCTAATTCAGCTGGGACTAAACACTCTATTCAACAAATGGTGAGGGGAGAATTGGATAACCATATCTAAAGGAAAGAAAGAGGACCCCTATCCTACATGTTATACAGCAATTAACTCAAAATTAATCAAGGACCTAACTTTAAAAGCCACCAACCATAAAGCTTCTAGAAGGAAATGTATGAAAACATCATCAAGATCTTGTGGTAGGTGGTAGTTACTTAAACCTTATACCCAAAGCATGAACACCAAAGAAAAAGTCGGTAAATGGGACCTCCACAAAATTAAACACTTTTGCACCTCAAAGGACTTTGTTAAAAGGGTGGAAGGGCAGATGACTCAATGGCAGAAAATATTTGGCAATCAAATATCTGACAGAGGTTTAATATCCATGATATATAAAGAGATCATACAACTCAAAAATAAAAAGACAAACTATCCAATTTAAAAATGGGCAAAAGACTTGAAAAGACAATTGTCCAAAGAAGAAATACAAATGGTGAAGAAACACAAGAAAAAAATTCAGTATCACTAGCCATTAGGGAAAAGTAAATAAAAAATATAATGAAATATCATTTTATACCTATTAGAGTAATAAAAAGTCAGAAAACTACAAATGTTGGAGAGGATGTGGAGAGATAAGAACACTTATTCACCTTTGGTGGCAATGTAAAATGATACAGTGACTGTGGAGGAATGTTTGGCAGTTCCTAAGGAAGTTGAATATAGACTGGCCATGTGACTTGGCAATACCATTACTAGGTGTATACCTAGAAGAACTGAGATCAGTGACACGAATAGATATCTGCACACCGATGTTCATAGCAGTGTTACTCATGATTGCCAAAAGTTGGAAAAAATTCAGGTGTCCATCAACTGATGAATGGATGAACAAATTTTGGTGTATACACATGATGGAATATTATGCAGCTCTAAGAAGAAAGGAAGTCGTAAAAAATATAACAACATGGCTGAACCTGGAGGACATTATGTTGAGTGAAGCAAGCCAGACACAAAAGGACAAATGCTGTATGATGGTGCTATTATATACTAAATATTTTATGTATACTCTTGGATTTAATAATGAGAATATAGATCATCTGAAAATAGAATTTGTGTAAAGAATTGAAAGCTGAGGGTTAATCTGCAGAATTTGTTAAAAGGTTCTTTGTAAATCTTTGGAATTGAATGGAAATAGTGA
>JAQZBX010069236.1:0-15617 GCA_029593785.1 Cabassous unicinctus | reverse complement strand
AAAAGAAGTCACTGGATAAAGAAATGGAAGAAAATGTCATTGTAACTACAGGATCTTACAGTGATTAAAGGCAAAATGTCAAAAATGTATTTTTATATATTTTTTCATTATTGTTATCATCCCAAATGTTTTAAATTTATTTTTTGTATTTTATTTCCTATTTTTAAAACTACCATTATTGTATAATTTTCTTATTAATTGTATTTGGTTATTTTATTGGCTCCATTTTTGAAGAGGTTTTGGATCACAGAAGGGTTACAACTGTGGCAGGAGAGGTCCATTTGTGTAGAATGTCAGTGATGGAGGATACATGGAAGGAGGTTCACCTGGGCATATATATAAAGCATATAAATGTGTTTAAATGTTCATGGGGCATTGTCACAGTGGTTGGAGGTCCACACAAAAACCAAAAGAATATTAAATTCCCATCATGGGGAGCTCTACCACATTCTCTGATGGAACAGAAGAATCCCCCAAGGAAAGAGGCAATGGCTAGTGAGAGAGGATGGACTATTGATGGGCCCTTGATATTAATTACTGTGCTTATAAATCTTTACTCTTGAAATTGGAACTTAGCATAGTATTATAGGTTGCCTAAGCATTACCTCCTGAGAGCCTCCTTGTTGCTCAAATATGGCCTTTTCTAAGCCGAACTCACTATATAAATGCAATAACTTCTCCTCAGTGTGGGACAAGACTCCCAGGGATGTGCGTTCTGGCACCGAGGGATTACTACCAAGCAAAAACTAGTAATGCAACTGGAAAAAGACCTTGACCGAAAGGGGGAAAAGGTAAAGACAAAGGAGTTTATAGGCTAAGAGACTTCAAAGTAATTTGGGAGGTCATTCTAGAGGTTATGCTTATGCACATCTCAGCAGGATATCATTGACTGCCAAATTAGACACTACTCCAAGTAGAGGGGCTCCTAGGGCTATGAAGACACCCAGGCACTATGGTCAGGGTAAATATCTCATGAGATTTGTGCCTTGACAGTGGGCCCTACTTTGGAGTTTGTGTTCCCCAGTGTGACAGAACTGACCTCAGTTGTGGTTTCCCTACACATGGCTCTTTGATCCCTTCTATTTGAACCTATAGTTGGTGCTGGAGTTGGTAGGTGTACATCCAAAAGTCTTGAATCTTTGGACTGTCCATATGCCACCTCGGTGGTGGGTCTCAATGGAGTTTCAACACCTATTCTCCAGTTCATTGGACTAACGTAGGACAAGTAACAAAAAGATGATAATGGACAGCCACCATACCAAGGAAGCAAGAGAGCCTACAACTGGAAGCAAGAGAGTCTCATCCATCGGATATGGGACTGAAGGCCCCTCTCAATTAGAGGTGGAATGGGCATCACCTTCCCAGAATCCTCAGGATTGGGGAATGAATTATGGACTAGAGTGGACTTACTGGTATTCTACTATAGAATTATTTTGATTCTAGCAATGGAAGAACTTATATCATTGATGTGGAGGCAGTGACCACTGGAGGTTCTGAGGTCAGCGAGAGGGAAAACAAGTATACTATGGGGGCATTTTGGGGACTTGAGAATTGTTCTGGATGACATTGCAATGACAGATACAGGCCATATTACATCTTGCCATAAACTACAGAATTAGTGGGACAGAGTGTAAACTACAATGTAAACTATAAACCATGCTTAGTGGCAGTGCTCCAAAATGTGTTCATCAATTTCAATGAATGTACGACACTAATGAAGGATGTTGTTAATGGGGTTAAATGTGGGCAGTATAGGGAACAGGGCATATGACAATCCCCTATATTTTTTATGTAACATTTATGTAATCTAAATATGTTTTTAAAAAATAAAAAATTAAAAAGAGTTGATTACAGCAATTGTCAAGAGCATGAAATCTGGAGCTAGACCATCTGTATTTGAAACCTGATTCTAATGTCTAATACCTCTATGGACTTGGAAAAGTTACTTATCCTCAGTGATCATCCATTTTATCTTCTGAAAAATGGATATATTAGTAGAATCTATCTCACAGAGCTGTCGTGATGATTGCATTAATTAAGACACAAAGAATAAGCATATGATAATTAACATGTCTATCAGAATACTCAATAAGAGTGAGAGGTTCTTAGTACTTGATAGTCCTTATGACCATACAAAAGATGCCTTTTAATTAGTCCAACACTTTGATACTATTTGTCGTCAAATGACAATATTTCATGCACTTTCTTTTTTTCTGTTACACATTAGATACACATTAGATACACATTAGATACACAGGGAATTTTATTTCATGATTATGAACTAAGCAATTACTCTAGATTCTTTCAGCTTTAATAAATCCTAGGAATAGTAAAATAATAAATGCAAACAATCATTCTGACAATTTGGATAGTGACATGAATGAAACTATATCCCCAAAGCTGATAATTCTCCCGTTGCCATATATCAGAATTTACTGGCTTTAGAATATGGCTTAATGAAAGTCATAGCATTATTTCCTTTTCCATCTCATAGTAGGCTAATCAAACATTGAAAGCCAATGAAAATATAGTGCGTAATAAATATTGACCTATATTGAGGAAAGTCAACTCAATGCAAAAAAGAAAACAAACAATTTTCTTCATTAAAAAGTCTTCTTATCTAATGATCGAAAGACAATTGGAACATAATTTTTAAACTGGATTTTCAGAGAAGTAATAACATATAGTACTTCATGTATAAACCACATTATTTTTTAAATTTAATTTAATTTATTTTGGAGTTTAATATTTTGTTGTTTATTGTGTGGGTCAACACCCACTGAAATATCATTCTATGACAAGATGAAAACATTCATATTCCATAGAAGCATGCCCCAAGTGCACCCTTTCCCACACATCACTCCACCACCAATGCACTACACAAGTTACCCTCCCCTGCAATATCTGCCAGAAGAATATCCCTACAACTCTGTTTTCAACCACAGACCTCCACCTCTCCTGAATTCACCTGTTCTTTCCTCCAGCCCTCACCCCAATTCCATGAATAGTCCAACCCACCCCTCCAAACCTGCTCACCCTCACACACCAGCACCGTGGACCCGACTTACATCCCTGTACCACATCAACCCAATCCACTGCCAAACCACAACTTCTACGTTATCATAGTTTCTCCCCAGATTTAACATTGGCTCACTACTCCCTTTTCCCTTTCTGTCTCCTGTAAACCACATTATTAAACAAGAATAACCAGGTAGGGAAAAAGTTAAAACCAGAGGTGTTCTATGGCTGTCATTAAGTAAGTTATTCAGTAAGTTATCTGAATTTCCTCTACCTACCGATAATGGGATGATTGCCAAAAACAGATCCGAGCTGATCCTGTAAATTGAATAATTACAAAATATGTTGTGTTAACAGACTCATAGATTCATGTGAAATAAGGACACTGATGAGGAAAGAGTGGAGCTCAAGACTCAGATTAGGAGCATTTGAGTAAATTCAGAGGCGCTGAGACTCCTTGTAACCAGAATTGAGTCAAAACCTAATACACCACTGGAGAGATTATGAAAACTGAAACAGATAGAAAGGGCTTACATGAAAACACACACTCACACACACACACATGCACATTGGGACACTGCAAAATTCATTCCAATAATGGAGAAAAACAATCAGCATCCTTGCAGCAACCCCTCTGTATCTAAAGCTCTTCCTGAAACTTCCTCAGTGAAACAATCTTCCTTGCTTGCTTTTTTGTTCTATGGGCTCCTGACTTACTTTCTGACTGCTTAAACAAATACCATACAAAGGGTTGGTTTAACTAATGGGCATAGTTTGTAGGCTAGGAGAAGAACAAATTGAAGACCTTAGCAAGGAGAGGCTTTCTAGCCAAAGACTGTGATATTTTGGGTCTGTCTGCCGAAAATGCTTGGTCCTTGGATTTTCTGTCACATGAAAATGCAAATGGTGATGTTTTTACTTTTCTCCTTTGGGTTCCCTTTACTTTGGCTGTGTGTGTGTGTGTGTGTGTGTGTGTGTGTGTGTGTGTGTGATGCTCGTGTGGTTTTACCTTATCTGAAGTAACATCTTCCAGAGATCCTATTTACAATGGGTCTACACCCACCAGAATGCAGATCAAGACAAAGAACATGGCCAAACTGGGTTAAATAATTCAGTACACCACATCTCCCAATGCATTCTTTTATAATTTAATATTTACTTAATTATATGTTCATAATCCATCTCTCACCCAAAAGGAAGGCAACTATTCTTGATGTTTTGTTCATTAATTTATTTACAGTATTTAGAAGAGTGACTAATACATACAAGGTAACCTATCAATATGTGTTGGACTTATTTGAGCTTCCTATCCTCTTTGTGTGTCTAGAAATAAAATCTATAATCCAATTTACAGGATTCAGAGTATACAAAGAACTTTAAGGAAATATATTACCCAATTTTTTCCAAGCCTTATATAAGAAATATTTTATATCTTTGTTTCGCAAGCTATAGATCAAGGTATTCAAAATAGGAATAACCAGAGTGTAAAATATGGAAGCCACTTTATAGGTGTCAAAGGAATGACTGGACTCTGGCTGCACATACATAAAAATTAAAGCCCCATAAAATACTATGACCACTGTCAAGTGGGATCCACAGGCAGAGAAGGCCTTGTGCCTACCGTCAGCAAAGTGAATCCTGAGAACGGCTGCACCAATGAGCAGGTAAGACAAAAGAACTATTGAAAGAAATGAAATCAAATCGAAAGCTGCTAAGATCAGAATTATCAATCCAATTTCTTGTGTGTTTGAGCAGAGCAGAGATAACAAGGACAGACTGTTACAGAAGAAATGACTGATGACATTTTAGCCAAAGAAGGATAAATTAAAATCTTTATGGTGACTGGAAGGGAAACAAATATGCTGTAGACTTAGAGGATTGCTAGCAACATGCGGCATAATCTTTGTGACATGATGGATGCATAGAGGAGTGAGTTACAGATGGCAACATAGTGGTCGTAGGACATTGCTGACAGAATGAAAATTCACAATGATAAACACTAGAAAGAAACCTAACTCTGTGGCACAAAAATGATAGGAAGTTGTATTTTCATCCACAACAAAGTTTACTAGCATTTTGGGTCCCACAGTAGTTGAATAACCAAGATCAGTGAGAACCAGCTGTCTGAAAAAAAAGGACATGAGGGAGTGTAGCCTGGAGTTGATTTTGGTGAGGATGATCATGCCAAAGTTGCCCACCACCGAGATCATGTAGATGATGAGCAACAGCCCAAAGAACAGAGCCTGCAGCTCAGGGTGGTCTGTGGTCCCTGTCAGAATTCATTCCTTCAGCACTGTTAGATTGTGTTTTTCCATCCACGTTTATCAGTAAACCTGTTCTGGACAAAGATAACATAATTTCAATAGTTTCCATATAGTGTATCTGGGAACATTCATTATAACTGATAAATAAAAATCTGTAACAAATCAGATACATTTTGTCATGGAAAACGTTAGATGATATGAGGAGATTTGAGCAAATTGGGACAAAGGGAGGTCACTGGCTTTGCTTTATATAGAGAAGTCTCATAAAAAATCCCTTTAATAAAAGAGATCCTTACATTAAAGAAAACATTTTAAAATCACTATATTCATGGAGATGTTTTTTTTTTAATTTGTCTGAAAACTAATGCCAGTAGGATTCCTCTGTATAAATATATGATGCAAAAAATCATCAGTATAATCAAAGAAAATGTATATGCATATCCCTTATGAACTGGAGGTTGAAAAAAATATGGCTAGGATAAGGATTACAGGTTATGGTAAAAGAATTAGTGGTTTAAAATTTGTGACTATCAATATTCACTTTGGAAAACAAAATAAAACAAATAGGAATGATCCTGAAAAAAATGGAAACTGCTGTGCCAGCAGTTCTCTAAGCATGTAAACAAAAGTGATTATAGGAAATTCACATTTATGTCATCTGAATTATTGCCGATAAGGTTGTGAATTTCTCATATCTTACCCTGTCCTGTGCACATAATTTTCTAATGTCAGAAATACTGAACTATCAGTAGATTTTACAATTAGAAAAATAATTTTCAGTGAATGCAATACAAATTATTAAAAGAATCTTCTTTAGTTTCAATGATGAAAACCAAAGAAAAAAATTATTGTGGTAAGTACTGATTTTTGATAATGTAGACAGGATAAAAATACTTCCTCCCACCAACTTTGGATTTCTATACAAAGTACAAATTACTTTATCATCGTTTTCTTTGTTGAATATCCAATTCTTAATTTTAATGCACATTTATGCATTTATTTAAAATGCATTAAACATTAAATTATTTTTGAGAAGAACATAGAAGAAGTAGTAAATGACAAAGAATTTGGAAAAACTTAAAATTAAAGACTGAGTGATGGTGGGCTCATAGTCCTGTTATAAATTTTTCGTTCATGTCCTTTTAGTTAGGCTTCCTTTATTCTCAGTTTTCACTTCCAAAATTCTTAAAATGATTTAATAAAACAAAAATATTGTATAAACAATATGATTTATGATCTTTCAAAGATGCTTTTGAGATTGTACCCTACCAACGATGTGAAAATAATTGAAAAATTAACATAAAGAATAAAAGAAAGAGATCTTATTCGGCTAAGACACTTGTGCAGTAGAATAAGCTTAGCATTGAATTCCTAATATTGCATTACAACTTTGCAAAAGAAAAAAAGTTGAAAATGTCACTGAAATATTGTAGGTATTGGTAAAATATTGCATCACAAGAACTAATCTAAACCTCCATCTTGACTCCTTCATTTGCTTTTTAAAATGGCAGAATGAGAATAATATATAGATATTTTTCACCTTGAAACTCTCCCTGAGGAGATTCTAAGCAAATTGGGATTATCACTGATACATTTGAAAGCATAACAGAATGTCTAGATGGTGTCTATTAATTGTCCAGGGCACTTGGAATTCACCAGAAGAATGTATTCATTAATTTATTTGCGTGTTTGTTTATTCATTTATTCCCTCATTTAATACATTCCTAATTTTTAACTTTTGGTTAACTTTACATTTTAGCACACTTGGGTCTGGATTAAAACATTCTATCTATAAAATAGGCCTCAATAGTCCACCATTTCTATAGTACTCTCCTCAAATGGAGAAGATTTAAATACTGCTCTATTAATTTATTTAAGATATTTAACTGACTTTTAAAAATAAGTTCATAAATTTGTTTTGTTTCATTTTGGTTTGGTTGTTTTGTTTTTGTTCTTGTTCTTTTTTATTATTTTTTAACTCATAGACAATAATTTATTATTCCTACTTTTTATTTTATAGTGAATTGCCAGCTTCTGTCTCCTTAAGACTTTACTTTTATTATATTTTTTCTTACATTTCAAAATTCATATTTTTTTTCAATTCTGTCCATTCTTCTGCCAATTTTTCTTTACCACTATAAAAAAAATTCTACTGTCTTTGGTATATATCCTACCTTTTCAATATACTCTTGTAAAAATGTAATATTAAGGTTTAAATGTTTTACTATATATTATGTTTATGTGTTTACTTGATTGCATTATGCTCTCCAGGTGTTTGATTAAGCACTGACCTAGATATTTCTGGTAGTTACTTCATAGATATGATTTGTATCCACTATCAGGTGTCTTTAAGTAGAGGAAATTACCCTCTTAATGTGTGTAGGCAACATCCAATTAGTTTGAGATCTTCAGAGCAAGAACTGAACATTCTAAGAAAACATTCTGCCTCAAGACTTCAACATTTCTTTATTGGAGGTTCCCAAGTGTTGACCTGCTTTATGGAATTCAGACTTGCCAACCAGCACTAAAACATGTGAAAATTCTGTAAACTACTACCTACCTAATTACTTAACCAATTAATTAAATAACAAAATAAATAAAGTCTCTTGTTGTTTTTCATTGTTTCTGTAGAGAACTTTAATAAACTATATATGCAATATTTTGCTATAATACTTAATTTTGCATTTTAAGACATTTTAATTATTATTTTTGGTTCCATATTGTGATATTGCTTCTTCCTCCTTATAGTCTACAATATATAACTAACAGATTTTACTTACCTATTTTTTTAACGGGAGATACTTTTTTTGTCTTCAATTCTAAGCTATCAAAACCTCAAAAAGGTATGGCTTTAATGAACAGCTTTGACTTTGTCCCCTTAAAATGCTGTGAACAAAATTCCTTGTGATACACATATGACATATCTGCTTCTGTTTATTTGTGTGTGTATGTATAGATCTAGATCTAGATCTAGATTATATATATAGATAGGTAGAGATACACATAAACAGTCCCCTATACACATATACATATAAATATTCATATATATGTATATTTGCACAGGTGTGCATTTATGTATATGTATAAATATTCATACACACAAACACATATCAGTAGTGACATATCTTGGTACAAGGATATGAAATATGACTTTAAATTCTGTTAACTATTTCAAATTGATGGTACCAAAAGAGGCTTCCAACAGTAAATATATGAGGTTTTCTGGCTCTTCCCACCCAAGAAATGTATATGAATAATGTCCTTCTTGTGAAATGGGAATTTCTCATACATTATTTAGCTTTCATTTACATTGCAATTTTGGTTCTCTTTTCTCTCCAAGTTGCTGATTGGTTAACATTTTATATGTGTATTAACTGTAGGTCTGTTTCTTTTGACATTTTTTTTTTCTCGTTTTTGGTTGAATGTCATGATATATTAGTTGAAAAATACCACCTCTATGAGGTATGATTGAAAATAATAAAGACACCTGGACCTGAATTTTGAATGTTTGAAGGATTATTTTAAATAAAATTTTAAAGTTATTCTCCTCTTTTCCACCAATTATTTCTAGTGTGTTTCTTAATCTCCATATACGTGGAAATATATTGTACTCCTCTCTTTATGGTGGTTATTGAAAACAAAGATTCTCTTTTTTCTTAGACACCATCATTGTGCCTAAAATTATATTATATTTTTTCTTATTCCAAGTTTTTATTTGATTTTCAAATTCATTTCAAAGTTAGCTTATATTAACCTTTAAGACATCCTATCAAAAATAGCAGTTATATACCAAATTCTGATTTTCTACTTTTTATTTTCTATGAAAAAATCATTAATGTTGTATGATATAACTTGCATTTGTACTTAGAAAGAAAACAGTGACTTTTTAAATGAGCTAAATGAATCTTTACAATTTTTACATTTCAACATATTTAATTTTTATTTTTAAAACAGATTTATTGAGATATAATTCACATATGATACAATTCAACCACTTAAAGTTTGTAATTCAATGGTTTTTAGTTGATTCACAGATATTTGCAGCCATCACTGCCATCAATTTTGGAACATTTTCATCATCTCAAAAGAAAGCTATACCCTTTAGCTATCACCTCTCTGACTTCCCCTCAACACCCACCCAACCCTAAGCAACCACTAATCTATTTTCTTTCTCTTTAGATTTCCCGATTTTGTACTTTCACATGAAAGGAATCATATATTAATAGTATGTGGGCTTTTATAATTGACTTCTTAGCATAGTGTTTTCAAGATCCATCCAGGTATTGTTTACCCATTTCTCTGTCAACAGCCACGTGGATTGTTTCCATCTTTTGGTATTATGAATAATATTGCTCTAAACATTTGTGAAAAGGGTTTACATGGACATATATTTCAATTTCTCTTGGGTGTGTAATTAGAAGTGGAATTGCTACATTATATAATGCTATGTTTGATCATTTCAGGAACTACCAGATTGTTTTGCAAAGCAGCTGCACTATTTTACATTCCCACCATCAGTGTATGAAGATTCCAATGTCTCCACATCCATGTAAATACTTACCTGACTTTATTTCATTATTGTTCTTATTGTAGAAAAGTTATAGGTTGTATTAGTCAGTTAAAGGGGTGCTGATGCAAAGTACCAGAAATATATTGGCTTTTATAAAGGGTATTTATTTGAGTTAGAAGCTCACAGTTATAAGGCCCTAAAGAGTCCAACTCAATTTTCCATAAGAGGTACTTTCTCACCCATAGTCTGTTGCCACGTGTTAAAGCAAGATGGCTGGTAGATGTCTGTGAGGGTTCAGCCTTCCTCTCTCTCTTAAGGCTCCATGGTCTCAGCTCCTTCTGATCTTAACTGTAGGCTGTAGGGCTCATTTCTTTCTGGGCTCTGCTGCTTTATTCACTTCACCAGCTCAGCTGTAAACTATCAGGTGAATGGCTCACCTGTCTTCCAGAGCCACAGGATCCTCTTGTCTATGGGGCTCCCTCTATTCCTCTGTGTATCTCTTTCCCTGAATTATTGATTGCATATCCATTTATATAGCCCACAGATAGGGCAGGAACTCAAACTGAGTCACCCTAATGACATGGTCAAATCAAAGGCCTAATCTTAACATAATTTGATTATAGGCATTTCTGCTGAATCTAATATAATCAAAAGGTATCACTCCCAGAGGACAGACCAGTTTACAAACATAATCAAATATCTATTTTTTGAAATTCATAAATAATATCAAACTGCTACATATGTTTACAGAAATAGTATACATAAAATATATAAAATACAGTGTGCCCATACTACCTTATTATTAACAACATGCATTAGCGTGAAACATTTTTTATAATTCATGAAGGAACATTTTTATAATTCTGCTGTTTTGTATAGTCCATAGTTTAAGAGTCCACTGTGTTGCACAGTCCAATATTTTTTCTCTAATTTTTATTATAGTAACATATATACAACCGATAATTTTTCCTTTTAGCCATATTCACATATATTATTTAGTGCTGCTAATTACATTCACAATCTTGTTCTACCGTCACCACCAACCATTACCAAAGTTTTACAATCAACCCAAATAGAAATTCTATACACTTAAATCATTTAAAACAACCCAGCTCCTGGTTACCTATATTTTACATTCTGATTCTATGAGTTTGTTTATTCTAATTATTTAATATAAATGAGATTATACAATGTTTGTACTTTTTTGTTGTGTCTAGCTTATTTCACTCAAGATGATGTTTTCAAGGATCATCCATGTTGTCACACGAATAAGAACTCATTAATTTTTAAAACTGAATAATATTCCATTGTACACATATACCACATTTAGTTTATCTATTCATGGGTTAATGGAAACAGAGGTCGCTTCCATCTTTAGGCAGTCCTTTATAATACCACTATGAAATTCAATGTACAAACATCTGTTCGAGTCCCTGCTTTCAATTCTTTGGGGGTATATAACAAGTAGTGATATTGCTGGGTCATCTATTAATTCTATATTTAGCTTTCTGAGGAGTTACCAAACTGTCTTCCACAACAGCTGCACAATTTTAAATTCCCACCAGCAATAAATGAGTATTCCTACTTTGCCACATTCTGACACTTGTAATTTTCTGAATTGTTAATAGTAGCCATTCTAGTGGGTGTGAAATGGTATATCATTGTGGTTTTGATTTGTATTTCCCTAATAGCTAACGATTTTGAACATATTTTCATGTCCTTTTTAGCCATTTGTATATCCTTTTTGGAGAAATGTCTCTTCAAATCTTTTACCCACTTTTAATTAGACTGTCTTTTTATTGTTGACTTCTAGGATTTCTTTATATATTCTCAATACTAAGCCCTTATTGGATATGTGGTTTCCAAATATTTTCTCCCATTGTTTAGGTTACCTTTTCAATTTCATGCTTAAATCCTTTGATGCACAAAAGTTTTTAATTTTGCTGAGGTCCCAATTATCTGTTTTTTCTTTTGTTGCTCAGATCCTGAAGATGTTTCCCTACATTTTCTTCTAGGAATTTTATAATTGTTGTTCTTGTATTTAGGATGTTGACCCATTTTTATTTAATTTTTGTATACGGTATGAGTTGGAGGTTGTCCTTCATTCTTTTGTGTATGGATATCCTGTTCTTCCAGGACCATTTGTTGAAGAGATTTTCTTTCCCAATTGAACGGATTTGGCAGCCTTGTCAAAAATCAGTTGGCCAAAGATGTGAGGGTATAGCTCTGAATTTTCAAGTCTCCTCCATTGGTCTATGTCTATTGTGCCAGTACCATGTTGTTTTGAACACTATGACTTTATGATAAATTTTAATGTCAGAAAGTGTGAATCTTTCACCTTCATTCTTTTCAAGAATGGTTTGCCTATTAAAAACTGCTTATCCTTCCAAATAAATTTGATGATTGGCTTTTCCATTTCTGCAAAGAAGGTTGTAGGGACTTTGATTGGGATTACATTAGATTTGTAAATCATATTGGGTAAAATTGACATTTTAATAATATTTAGTCTTCCAACACATGAGCATGAAATGTCCCTCCATTTTATTTGATTTTCTTTCATTTACTTTAGCAAAGTTTTGCACAATCTTGGTTACATTTTTTCCTGGATATTTGAATCTTTTACGTGTTATTATAAATTGATTTTTTTTCTTGATTTTCTCTTCAGATTGCCCATTACTAGTGTACAGAAATATTAAAGATTTTTCAAGTTCATTTTCTTCCCAGCCACTTTGTTCAATTCCATTAGTTAGCTCTAGCAGCATTGTGTATTTTGGGGGATTTTATATATGAAGATTTCATTTGCAAATAGTGAAATGTTTTCATCTTCCTACAGAATGTTGATGCTTTTCTTTCTTTTATTTGACTAATTGTTCTGGCTAGAACTTCCAGTACAATATTGAATAACAGTGGTTACAGTGGACATCCTTCTCTTGTTCCAGATCTTAGAAATAAAATCATCATTCTTTCCCCATTGAGTAGGACATTAGCAGTGGATTTTTATATATGCCCCTTATCATGTTGAGGAATTTTCCTTCTAATCCAATTTTTCTACATGTTTTTATCAGGAAAGGATGATGGATTTTGTGAAATACCTTTTCTACCTCAATTGAGCTGATCATGTGGCTTTCCTTCTTCATTTTTTTAATGTTGTATATTACACCAATTGATTTTCTTATGTTAAGCCATTCTTGCATACCTGGGATGAATCCCAGTATAATTATGCTAGTGTATAATTATTTAAATGTGATGTTGGTTTTGAAAAAAATATAGAGCATATCATAAATTTGCATGTCATACTTGCACAGGGGCCATGATAATCTTCTCTGTATCACTCCAATTTTACTAAATGTGTTGCTTTAGTGACCACCATCTCAATAAATTTTGTTTTCTTTTTGATTTATCATTTGAAGATTGATCAAAACACTCAAGAATGTTTTTGTAAATTAGGATAATTTGTTATATTTATTCCCAATTTATTTTCTCAATTCCAGACATTAGAACATTTTACTTTCTTCTGTTATAAGTCACAAATATTCACTGTTGATAAATTTGACAAAACTTACAAGCAAAAGATATAAGAAAATAAAAAAAAATTCTTTACTCTCAGCAGCCTCCATAACTAATGTTAATATTTACTGTATGTATTTCCAGAATACTTACTCTGAGAAAAAAAAGTTTGGCATGTTTACATGTACATAGTTCATATTTAGATACATGATTTTTGTTTATACAATTTATATAAATATATGTTACTGAAAAAATTTTAGTAATATTTGTCCTCATATGGCAATATAAATATACTCTTTACTTTATCAAGATTAGTTTATTTTTTAAGATTTATTTATTTACCCCCCTCATTGTTCTGCGCTCACTGTCTGCTCTCTGTGTGTTCTTCTGCACTCTGCTTCTCTTCTCTTTAGGCGGCACCAGGAATCAATCTTGGGACTTTCCAGAGTTGAGAAAGGTGCTCAATCTCTTGCACCACCTCTGCTACCTGGTCTGCTGCATCTCTTATTGACTCTCTTCTGTGTTCCTTTTTGTCTCATTATCTTGCTTTGCCAGCTCTCCACACGGGCCAGCTCTCCTGTGCAAGCCAGCACTCTGTTTGGACCAGCTTGCCGCGCAGGCAAGCCTGCCTTTCACCCGGAGGCCCCGGGAATCTATTCCTGGACCTCCTATATGGTACACGGGAGCCCAATTGTTGAGCCACATCTGCTTTCCACAATTAGTTATTTTAATTCAAATTTCTTGGCTACACAAAGGATTTTATTTTATGTTGCAAGAATAAGCAAACTGTCCAACCACTATATGATGTAAATAAAATCCTTTGAACACCAAAATTAATAAAAATAATAAAGAGACTATGAAGTAAAATTTAGGTAGAAATATGAAGCAACTATATCCAGAAGACATCACAGCCATCTAAATTGCTATATACCATATACACCCAAACTAGATATACTGTATAGTCCAAACCATGGGATTATCTCTTTTGCTTACACCTAGGAGGATCCTCAGATTTGCCAGTGCAATCAAACAATGGATCCTAATCAAATATATTGCACAAAAATATGAAACAGTTTTGAGATAAGTCAGCCTTATGAAAGAGGAAGAAATCCAATTCATAATGAAACAGACATTTACACCTGGAAGCTTCAATCATGGACTCCAAAAATTATTTTAATTGGTATAACAACTGGTATACACAAAATTGATTGATTTAGACAAAATCAGCTGCTGAGAGAAATCTGTAGGTTGCTGATTACAAATTATCTTGAGCTAACATATTCTCCAGGGCTCATATTTGAAAATGAAGGCTCTGATGAGAAGAGAGTGGGCCTCATGATTTGGAATGGGAGTATTTTGTGAAAATTCAGATGACTGGGTACTTCATATCATCACACCTCACTGAACCTCCTTGCAATTACAATAGATTCCAACTCCAAGATACCCCAGAGACGAGTACCAAGGTTAAAAAATGAACAAAGGTTGTGCACAAATACCTACATACATATCCATACACAGCACTGAAATGATACAACCCCAAATAGTGGGGCTCCTGAAGGCTCTGGAGACACCTAGGTCCTTTGGTCAGGGTGGATAGCCCTGGAGTTTGGTGCCTTGCCAGTGGGCCCTACTTTGGAGTTTGTGCTCCTGAGAGTGAGAGTTGTACTCAATTATGGCTTCCCTACACATGGCTCATCTGTCCCTTCTATTTAAACCTATACTTGGTGATAGAGTTTGTAGGTGTATGTCCAAGAGACTGTAGTCTTTGGGTTGTTCATGTGCAAGCTGGGCCCAGAACCTCAGCAGAGTTGCAACATCTACTCTCCAGGTGATTGGACTCGCCCAGGACACCTAACAAGGACATGAGGATTGACAACCATCATACCAAAGATATGAGAGAGCTTACAACTGCAAGCTAGAGAGTCCCATCCATAGGCTAGATGGGACCAAAGCCTCCTCTCAATTAGAGGTGGGATGGACATCACCATCCCAGAATCCTTAGGATTGGGGAATGACCTATGGACTAGAGTGGACTTACTGGTATTCTACTATAGACTTATTGTGATTCTAGCATTTGAAGAAATTACAACATTTATGTGGAAGCAGTGACCACTGGAAGCTCTGGGGGCAAGGAGAGGAAAAAACATTTGTAATATGGGGGCTTTTTGGGGACTTGGGATTCATCCTGAATGACATTGCAATGACAGATATAGGCCATTTTATATCATCACATGGCATGCAGAACTCTGTGGGAGAGTGTGTAGACTACAATGTGAACAATGGTCCATGCTCAGTGGCAAAGCCCCAAGATGCATTTA
>JAQZBX010069235.1:0-15600 GCA_029593785.1 Cabassous unicinctus | reverse complement strand
TGGAATTAGAAGTTGAGCCTGAAGATGTGACTGATTGATGCAATTTCATGATAAAATTTTAAAGGATGAAGAGTTGCTTCTTATGGATGAGCAAAGTGGTTTCTAGAGATGAAATCTACTCCTAATGAAGAAGCTGTGAACATTGTTAAAATGACAACAAAGGATTTAGAATATTATATCAACTTAGTTAATAAAGCAACAGCAGGGTTTCAGAAGATTGACTCCAATTTTGAAGGAAGTTCTACTGTGGTAAAATGTTATCAAACACCATCACATGCTACAGAGAACTCTTTCATAAAAGGAAGAGTCAATCAATGCAGCAAACTTTATTCTTCTTATTTTAAGAAATGGCCACAGCTATCCAAGCTTCAGCAACCACCACCCTGATGAGTCAGCAGCCATCAACATTGCAGCAAGGCCCTCCACTAGCAAAAAGATTGGGATGATGGTTGCCACTTTTTAGCAATAAAGTATTTTAAATTTAAGGTATGTCTATTGTTTTTTTAAACATAATTTTATTGCACACTTAATAGACTACAGTATAGCGTAAACATAACTTGTATATGCAATGGGAAACCAAAAAATTAGTGTGACTTGCTTTATTGCAATATTCACTATTGTCAGTGGTCTGGAACCAAACTTGCAATATTTCCAAGTGTGCCTGTATGTGTGTGTGTGTGTGTGTGTGTGTGTGTGTGTGTGTGTATGTGTGTATAATTTTTTTTTTTTTAGGAGGTACCGGGGATCGAACCCAGGACCTCATACGTGGGAAGCAGGTGCTCAACCACTGAGCTACATCCACTCCCCTGCCTGTATATTTTTAATATGCAAGCATATGGATAAAGATTCAGATTATGAAATATAACAATGGATTAATTAATGAAGATAAATGACTTTCTACTTTACATATCTGAAGTATTGTCATAACATTATTTGCATTACAAAAAAAAAATTTTTAACTTAGGATGTGACCAGAGTTAGTATACTTTAAAGTTAGATCTTAACTGTGCATTTTGGATCTTATTTGATTATGCCCATGATTATCTGCAAGACATAATGTTGATTAATTGCACATTAGTAATTCTTAACAGTTTCAACCCAACACTTTCACATATTATTAAGTCATGAAATTACCATATCCTTAACATAAATTATTATCCTTTATATATCTATAAATACAAGCCTAATAAATGGATTTTCTAATACATCCTGAATTCAGACACAGCTAAAATATATAGTAACAAAAGTCCTTACCACAGGTCTCCTTTCCGATCTGTGATAAGTAATACAATGATCCAGCAAGCTGTCTTCATCCAATTCCCTCTGACAAAATGGACACACACACCTGAACACAGCATAGAATAAAAACAGTATTAAAATGGTTGGTATATAGATAGTAGTCATTTAACTAGAGATAAAAACAGAATATAGGTGGATATATATATATAGACCTAGTTCTTCCTCTAATCCGATACTATTTTCACTGTCCTGATAATGGTTTGGGTGCCTACATTTTTTCTCTTGAGAAATATAATTTGTATATCCTCACAGGAACAGAGCAAAAAAATAATTCAAGTACACTTGAAGCACTTAATTCTCTTTGGAAGAAAAGCACAATCTGAGCACCTATTAACTGAGAAACTGAAAATCACACCACCCAGTGTCCCTGGGTTACCTTTTACCTCTTTTTCTAATTCAGGTAACATCTGAATTATGTACTATTTGTTCTTTGCCTCCACTAGCACATACTACTGACAGTATTACAATATTAGTACCCAGTGACAAAGTATACTGAAATAGTGTATAATTCTACTTATATGAACTATCTCTAGTATAAGCAAATTCAGAGGGACAAAAAGCTGATGAGAGGTGACCAAGGGCCAGAGAGAAGGGGAATGGGGAGACATTACTTAAAGGGTAAAGAGAGAGTTTCTGTTCGTGGTGATGAAAAGTTATAGTAATGGAAGGTGGTGATGGTAGTACAACATTGTAAAAGTAGCTAATGACAATTAACTGAACACTGAAAAATGGTTAAAATGGCAAATTTCAATTAAAAAAATAAAGAGAAAGAGAGAATAACAGAGCAGCCTAGAGAAGCTGTATACTTCTTTGTAGGTGGCTGACTTCAAGGAGGTGAAAAGAGTAGGACTAGAAAATAAAATATTGTGTTTGTCAACATTGTTTCTATTCCTTTGATACAAAGTGGATTAAGGTCCCATGACTCTCCATGTTGTTGTTTTTTAAACTTCATATCACGAAATACATGAAATACAAGTATAAAACATTGTACAAGTATATTTTTTACTACATTGAGATGAAATAATACATTTGTGTTTTTACCAGAATCTGTATCACCCAGTGCTAGCCACTACCAATGGGATTTCTTATTAGTCCTATGAGGTTTTATCATGAATTTAAAAAAAGCTCACAATTCCTTTCCATTGCAGATTTACATTTATTTTAATATTCCTATTAATTGGCTTTGAAGAACTGTTAAGAAATACAAAATCACCTTAGCCAAGAGTTTTGAAGCATTTCACACTGGCCAAGATCTCCCTTACATTGGCATTGTGAAGACACTGCACTTATTTGGGATAAGAAAACGTATAGCCTCAATAGTCCTCTTACTGTTTTGACAAATTACCACTTCCTGAAAAATCCAGACTATTACAGTAGATAGTTATTGGTTAACCAGTAATTCACGAAGACAAATTCACTGCAACAGAGGATCATAAATCCCCACATGTACTAAAGAGAATGCAAATATTTAAATTGTCTTTTTACCTGTAAACTGACTTAATCACATCGAGTGAGAGCATCATCAGCCAATAAAGAAAAAGTAAACTGCTAAAGTGCCCAGCATTCAGCTTCAATAGCATACGTCACAGTTTTCAGCCATTTCAGCTAAGAGTTTTCTTACAATGAAAGCAGTATTTAATTTGTAGGGAGATGTGGACAAAAATTTTTAACCTGCTTCATAAAATATTATAAACTAATTTTGTTTCTAAAAACAATTAAAATTATATTCTCGCTGTTAAAAAATCAGTTACATCAACCTCTAAGGATAAATTTTGGGTTATTTAAAATAACATGTTTGGAAAACTGAACCACATTTTTAATTGCCAGCATTATGCTTTGTTCTTGGTGGAATCATCTTTGTTTCTTCTTTTTACACCCCATTTATAAACCCTGGCCATATTGACTTCAGTGGTAGTAAACTGATCTCAGAGAAAGTCAAGGGCTTCACAGGAACATCAAGATTCTTTGCTGTATCTGATAAATTCTCTCCCAACAATGCCTGAGCTTCATCAATATCATTTTCAAGCATTATATTAGCCCCCACCACAGACACACTTTATCAGTAGAAGGAACCAAAACTTTGCAGTAGAAGTTATCTGCCAGTAAGAATATGGTCTCCAATGAGTTGGTGGATTCTTCTGTCATCTGCTTATATTTCAGAATTTCTAGAGTCTGCTTAATTTTGGAAATCTGACCTTTTAGCCTCCTTTCCTTTTGAGCAAGATTGAGTTCTATAAACTTATACTTCTGGTACTGCTCATCCACCTTCTTAGTTATCTGCAGTCTCATTCCCAGGTTGTTTCATGAAGGAATCTACATCATGAACACGGCTTCCGGAATCCCCAGGTGGAGCTGTTGCTTGTTCCCTAAGGCCACTTCCATCTTGGGGAAGCCTCTCCACGTCTTAAAGCTCAAATCATTTGCCCCATTCTTCACATGAACTCAAAATAAACTATCTACTAATGTTCTTTAAGCTTAGCATAAAAACTGCAAAAATAGGATGTTAAATAGTTGCTTAAAAATACATATATGAAAATATATATTTGTATATATATATATACACACACACACATATATACACACACACACTAACATATACATATTGGTGGTGATCGAAGAGTAAAGATGAATAACCTCTTTTTTTTTAAAGATTTATTTATTTATCCCCCCCTTGCTGCTTGTGTTTGCTGTGTCCATTTGCTGTGTGTTTTTTCTGTGTCTGCTTTATCTCCCCCTTGCTGTGAGGTCTTGCTGCATCAGCCCACCACGCCACACGGGCCGGCCTGCCCTCACAAGAAGGCCCCGGGAAGCGAACCCGGGGCCTCCCATATGGTAAACGGGAGCTCTATCGATTGAGCCACACCCGCTTCCCAATGAATAACCTCTTAACTGATCTACTTCAGGAATCTATTAGCCAGAAAGAGTCCAGTAGAAATTTAACAGTTCTGCATTCTATTTTTGGATTTTCCTTAATGCAAACTTGTCTGAGGAAATTGCTTCAATCTCTCTAGTATGTGGTTATTTCCCCCCAAGCAAAGTTTTAAAAGTACAGACAGCAAAATTCTTTGACAATGATTACTATTAATAAATAATTACCAATAACAGGTATTATGGTGAAGAGTCTAAACTACATATATATTTTCATAATAAAAGTGTTAAACTTTACAGCTCATTAAATTCTCTAGAGAGATACCAAATTTAGCATTATACTATAGTAGATTGAAACAAACCTTGTTGCTGTCTCCCCAAGTTCTTGTAGTGGTCCATATTTATCTATGTATTTCTGACAAGTCCTTATGTGTGCCCTCATTTCGCTGAGGCAAACCTACATAAAAGCAAATTCAAAATAAACCCACTGTTGAAAAGGGGCTCAATGAAGTCTTATGTGATTCAGATTTTACCATTTTAAATAAGGTCATTGTGGGGTCAGTCAGTTGATTAAAAGGATGCATTCATGACAACAGTACCACAAAGTTAAGGCATTATCAAGGATAAGACTCTTTAAATTTCCCCAATACTTAGACAGAAGACTCAATGTTCACTTCTGGAACTTGGTTCTTCTAAAAAGCATATATATATATATATATATATTATTTTTTTTTTTTAACAGTGGAAGGACATATATGAATTCAAATGAAAAAATAATTTTAATGGTATTTCCTAAATAGGTGAGGGGAAAAAGCAAAGGAGAAAGAAAGAGAGGAAAGAGAGAGCAAGGGGGTAGAAAGAAGTAATACAAAGGAAAAAGAGAAAGAAAGGAAAACAGAGAGATAAAAAGAATAAATGCATGAAGTTTAGAAATATTCAAAATAAGTTAAAAGAACCCTGTGCCTTCGGGAAAGATATAAATACCATGGTTTTATAATATGCCCAGTAGTATTACATGAATTCACAATACATAGCATACTTAATGGCTCCATTAAGAGCATACATAAAAAGAGAGCTCTTGCAGTCCATTTTTATCAGGGCAGAATAAAGAGGTCTTGTTCCTCCAGATATACATTCAGAGATCCTAACCATGAGGGATCTGTTGCTAACATAACACGTATTCTACTAAATGTTTCATTAGAAACTCTGATAAGATCTTGTGCTAAAGGAAGCTTTGTATAGCTGTGGTATGGCAGCAGACCCACTTTGCTTCATTTTGCCCAAGCTACGGAAGTTAAACCTCAAACATGAAATCTACCATGACAAGGAAACGGTTATAATCCTTTAACAAAAGACAAAAACAAAAACAGGTTGAAAAGTAAAAACAAATCCTTGTTTTACAAATACCCATCTAAAACATGTAAAAACGAGGACTGATTTAGGTTGCTGTTTCAAAATGTGTGTTTATACCCTTTAACACTCAATTTTGCATGTCCATGCTCTCTCATCTCTTACTACTTCTACTAAAAGTTTCTCTCTCTCAACTCTTACTACTTCTACTCAAAGTTTCTTTCTTTTTTGTATTCCTTAATCAACCAAGAGAAACACTCCTCACATCAATTAGTTTAGGGACTTCATACTGACAAATTATTTATCAAATTAATAGACTACTCTATACACAAAATTATGTGAGATGTACGAGATGGCAGAAGAAACATAAGTCATTGTGCCCACTCTAAAGGTGCTTACAATCTAATGGAGTAATAAAAGATGTGTAGACAGGTTGATGGGAATTGTTAAATATAGGGTACTGGAATACCCTATATTTAGGGAGCGGATGTGGCTCACGCGGTTGAGTGCCTGCTTCCCACATGGGAGGTCCCAGGTTCGGTCCCTAGTGCCTCCTAAAAACAAAAACAAACAACAAGCAAACAAACGAAAAAACCAACTCAGGGGAGCCGATGTGACTCAATGGTTGAGCTCTGGCTTTCCATATACGAGGTCCCAGGCTCATTCCCTGGCCCTAGTACTATAAAAAAATTTTTTTTAATTTAAAAAAAAAGGAAAAGTCAGAGTCCTTGTGATTAATCAGATATGGGGGATAGGTAAAAAAAGGATTTCCACCCAGCATAATTGACAGAATACTCTTGTTTCTGACAAACACACCAAAGGTGGGATAAAACTGGTTTACAGAGTAATATGATGAGTGTGGTTTTGTACATGTTGAACTTCATATAATGATGAATTTTAACCTATTAATAAGAATTTAAAAAGCTACTAATTTTGAGTATTACTATGTGTTAAAAGCCCTATATATTTTACCATATACAACTTCCCTGTGACATGAACATTCTCCTCATTTTATAAAGTAGTAAACAAAAATTTGATTAATCATTGGCCAGGCAAGTGCAGCCAGGAGTGCACTGAGCGGCAGGGGCACCTCCTGACCTTCGTGCTGGCGCTCCTGAGCGTGGTCGTTTGCACCTTCAATCCTGGCTCCACGCAGGCCACTGCCAGCGCCCTGAGTTTATCCCCTACCACCACCTCTGTAGCACCTAGCCGTACTCCTGGGGTGACAGCAGCCACACTGTGTTCCACAATCCCCATGTCAACCCTCTGCCTACGGGGTCAACCCTCCACTTAGGGTCTACCAGCACCCCTGAGACCCAGGCCGAAGCGCCCCAGACAATAAAGGTGTCAAGGCTTAAAAAAACAAACCGCACTGAGCACTTACTATGTGTCAGTCACTTTCCAAAGTGCTGGATACATAACTCTCAATCAAACAGTCCCAGTCCCTATCCTCATGGAACTTAAATCTGGTGGGGATAACTGACACTAAGCCAAAGAACCCACAAAAACATAATTGCAAGTGGTGATGAGTGATGGAAAGGCAAGAGGACTAAAATTTAGATTAACAATCAAGAAAGATTCTGCAAAGAAATTTAGATCCTCAGTACCTAATCTCTCATTTGATCTCTAGACTGGAATAGCTAAATGCCTTCTCAAGCATCTCCCTTGGCAGCTCAAACATATCTAAAACTCAACTTTCAGAATTTTTCTTCAAATCTGCTCACCACATTAGCACTCTCAGAAACCTGGGAGGCATTTTTGAAAGCTCTCTTTTCCATCCAATTACCAAATTCCATCAATTTTGCCTTCTAAATATATCTTGAAACAACCTCTAATTCCATAGCTGATGCTGTCATCCTAACCCAGCCTCCTTGTCTGACCTAGTATAATAGCCACCACCCTGGTTTTGCAGAGTTCACTCTTGCCCCCTCCAAATTATTCTCCGCACTAGATGCTAGGGTGAGATCTTTAAAAAGATAAACCAGATTACTGTACTCCAAAGCTTACAATACCTCTATGGTTTACTATTACATTTAGGATAACAGCTAGACTCTTTTACACGGCCTCCAAGACCTCACATGATCTGACCAGGCTAACATAGTATCAAAGGAGGATAAACTGTAACAAGGAGGAGGAGATCAATAAAGTTAAACAGCGCAAGGTCCAGAATAAGAGAGCTGGAAATATACCACTGGATTAGATAATAAAGCTCCTCTCTGGACAGGAATACTTATTCACTGTTGGTGGGAATGCAGAATGGTACAGCCACTGTGGAGGACTGTCTGGCAGTTCCTAAAGAAGTTGAATATAGACTTGCCACATGACCCGGCAATACCACTACTGGGTATATACCCAGAAGAACTGAGAGCAGTGACACGAACAGACATCTGCACACCAATGCTCATAGCAACATTATTTACACCATTGCCAAAAGCTGGAAACAACCCAGGTGCCTGTCAACAGACGAATGGATAAATAAACTGTGGTCTATTCACACAATGGAATATTACGCAGAGCAAGAAGAAATGAAGTCGTAAAGCATATGACAACATATGACAACAGGAGGAACCTGGAGGACATTATGTTGAGCGAAGCAAGCCAGACACGAAAGTACAAATACTGTATGAATGCATTACTATGAACCAAATATATTGTATAACATATTGTTTGATTCAGAAAAAATTTTTATATGTATCCAGTACATTTAATTAAGAAATGTATATATTTATTCATCTGTGTTTACTTTTTAGTTTTTAATTGTTTATATTTTCAATTATTCAATGTACAAAATAAAGTCGGGGGAAAAAACTTGATTTTATAATTTAAATAAATATACATAAACAAAAAAAATAAAAAATGAAAAATAAAGCTCCTCTCTGGTGAGCTGTCAGAGAATAGCAGGAATGGAGGCCATGGAATAGAGACTTACAGGAGTCATGGGAAGAGAGGAAATGAAAGCAGCCAGTGAAAGCAATTGAGAAATGAGGCGATGGTAGGAATGAGTGTTTTACTGCAGTCTATACAAATGAAATTGGAGGAAAGGAAGGAGAACGGAAGGCTGAGACAATACACTTGTGAAAAGGTGGGGTAAGATGGGAAAAAGCCTAGGTGAAATGATTAGGCACATAATGATTTTCTCAGGGGCCTAAGCTGGGAACCGCGAACACAGACAGGGCCACATACCAGGTTTTCGCACTCAGTGCAGTTCTGGTACTCTGACTTCATTCTTTTGGCTACATCATTGGCTGGAACTCCTTCTGAAGGAAGATATGCTCGGCAATAAGGACAGGTCCACTTATTGCTCTTTAGACTGGTAGCAATACAGGAACGGCAGAATCTACCCAAAACAAACCAAGATTTCATCACTTTCCTTTAAAGGTATAAAGGAGTCACTACGACCGTTTGTTTTAAAGACACTTTGCCCACTATGAGTCATACTACAGCTTCCATTCTATACATTCCAGAGGTTATCTTACCTCTCCAGGAAGACTATTTAGGGATCATTCTTACCACCTGTACTACAAGCATTTAAACACAAGTAAGAATCGAGACAAAGTGGGGAAAATAGCATCCCTATAAAGCAGAATTAAAAGTACAATTTAAAAGATATCCACTGTGTTCTTTTTCCTTAATCCCATTTCACCTCAAGATTTTTTTGGAAAATAGGTCTTTTGTGAGGTTTTGAGTGTATGATAAGAAAACAGCAGCAAGTTGAGAAGGTAAAAATACCAGGCACTTATAATTCTTTACAAAATAATTTTAAAGTCATTCCAGATATAGAAAATAGCCAAAATTACCAGTTAGGAATGTTCTCTGAGCCAAGAAATATATCCTCTGATTTATTTAAAGATGATCAAAATAAAATCTTAGCACAATCAACAGAATTCACAGAAAGTCTTGACCTATTTATAGAAGCTGCCAGGGTTAAGTGCATACTGAAGGAAGAAAATGAGCTTTACACTCCTCAGCATATAATATCTATTTGGGAGCATTAATATATGTCAAAAGTTAAGCTTTTTTTTTTTTTTTAGGAGGTACCGGGGATTGAACACAGGACCTCGGACACAGGAAGCAGCCATTCAAACCACTGAGCTACACCCACTCCCCAAAAGTTAAGCTTTTAACTTTTTAGTGTGTGTAGTTGACTATACATATTGAAAGATTCTTACATCATAGGTGACACAGTCCAATGAAATTTCACAAACCAAACATACCCATGAACCAGCACCCATATCAAAAAGAGAACATGGCCAGCCCCCCAAATTTCCCCCTTTCTTCCAGTCACAATTCTAACTGTTCTGAGGCAATCACTGATTTCTAATGCATACATTAGTTTTGCCTGTTTCTGTGCTTTATGTAAACAGAATCATACAGTATGTACTCTTTTGTGTCTGCTTCTTTAAATCAACATTATGATCATTAGATTCGCCCATACTTTTGTGTATTGCTAAGAGTATCCATTCTCATTTTGCAAAGTCTGTTGTGTGAACACATCACAATTAACTGACCATTCTATTGGTGGGCATTTGGGTAGTATTTAAGTGCTTTTGGATGATAAACTTTAGTAACAGATGAGCACCAATATTTTCCAAAATGTTCTTGGTTCTTTCTTTTGTTCTAACTTCCAATTATATTAGTGGTTGAGGCATCTTCTTGATATTTATGCTTGCCAGCATCCAGTCTCCCTTATTCCTTTTTTTTTTTTTAAGGCCAGTAAAAAAGAATTTATTGGGAAATGGAGGAAAGAACAGAACTTGCTGAGAAATGGGGGAGAAAGATGGAAATACACACCAAGATTTGGTGTGGGCTTCTCTAGGCAGAGAGAGCCCAGTCTCCCTTATTCTTGAAAGAGCATTCTGATTTTGCTCACAGGAATAACTAGATACAATCTTAGACACAATCTTGGTGAGTGGTAGATGGTGGTAGGTGGACAGACAGATTTGAGAATTTACAACATACGAATGACATATTTATGTTCCATCATGCTAAATGAAAGAGGTCAAGCACAAAAAACTATTTACTGTATGATTCTAAAACCATAGGGACAGAAAGCATATCAGAGTTGCCTGGGGCCAGGAGTTTGGGGGAGGGTATTGACCACAAAGGACAAAGAACTTTTTAGGGTAACAGAACTGTTTTATATCTTATTTGTGGTTATAAAACCAGAAATGGCATACAATGACCAAATCCATCAACTTTTTACACTTCATGTGAATTGTACTTTATCACCTCAATAGAGTTGAAAAACAAAATGTCCCAGGTCACTAACAACAACACTGCACGAAAAAGGTCACAGATACACTGTATGTGCAACACAGAACCTTTCCAAATCTTGAACTCTGCCTCCCTCCCACACAGCCTAGGCATATAGCAGCTACTCACTAATGATCAGTCAATTGAAATAACTAAATCAGTTGTGAGGAATTACCTGGAAGAGAATGTTTTATACACGGCCCAAGTTCCCATTAAAGAATAAGAGCCTGGTGTCTTTCTGCCCTCTCCCCTACCACAAAGTGGTTGAGAATGATAAATCAGAAAAGGTGAGAGCAGAATAAGGAGAACTTAGGTAAAAGATAAAAGCTGAGGATGGAAGTCAATTGTGTTCCCTTTAGGATGGTTCAAAGTTTTCAAATATCCTGAATCAGTTGTCATTGCTTTAAAATCAGATTTCATGCATAAACCCAAATGTCTGGCTTCTCTTGAAAAGCTAGAATCTATGGCAACTCTGGAGTCACTTTTTGGCATGGCCACCCCAGCTGGTGCTGGCAAGCAGCTGCCTTCCCTGTGCATAGCTGTCTAGTTGTGGTCACTTGCCTCACCCCATTGAGTTTGTGGCTCCTGATGAAAACAAACAGGAACTAAACAATGACTATAAGAACTTTGAAACCAGCTGGAAACGTAATTATGCCTCTCACACTTGTTATTCTATTAACCCCTTTCTGTTTCCCTAAAGCAAGTGGTTAGCAATAAAACCCTTTTATGACAAGATCAGCAAAGTAGTGGAGGGAAATAGGGAAAGGGCAACTGAGGACATTGGGAAAAATTATGTACCTAGTTCTCATGAGGTGAAACTGAGCCCAAAGTCTAGTAGACTAATGCAAATCTAGTCTAATGCAACGGATACAGTAGGGAGTCTAAAGGGTCTTGGGTTAGAGAAGCAAAATAAGTACCCAGAAGTGGCCCTGGGATTTAACAGATGAACACCTCAAATGTGGGTCTGGGAGAAGCTGTTGGCAATACGTGATAGGTCTAACTTTTATTTATGTTCTCAACATTAGGCTGCCTCACTGTGAGTAAACCAACACAAAGCCAGATTAAAATCAGGAGCTGGCTTGATGAGCATGAAAATGGAATTTGAATAAGGGGGGTTGCTATTGTTATTCAAAGTGACATTAAGTCTCTGGCTAAAATATTCCAGTATAGGAAAATAAAACACACACACACACTCCCTCATCCCCAAGGATGGATCAGACTGTAGAGGCCCAGGTACAGCTGTGCTCAGAGCAGAGGCTCTCCCACCATTACCACTGTCCCCCAAAATATTCTTTGATATGTTTATACATTCATTTATGTTACACTCAATGTCTAGCCTGGGAATGTTTTAGTTCGAAAAAGTGCGTATCTCTGCACTCTATTAAGTGTCAATTTTAAATTTAACCCCATGAGGACAATTTTATTTCCTTTAACCTAAAATTTTAGGAGTGCCTCTCTATAACTCAAACACTGTCCTTAACAGTTTATCTTACTGTAAATTAAATAGGTTTATCTTAGACTTTAAGGAAGATAAAAATCACCTAGGGATCTTGTTAAAATGCAGATTCAGGGAAGAGGATGTAGCTTGAGAGGTTGAGCACCTGCGTCCCATGTACGAGGTCCCGAGTTCCATCCCTGGTACCTCCTAAAAACAAATAAACAAACAAAAAAACCAGCTCTCATTGGGGAGTAGATGTAGCTCAGTGGTTGAGCACCTGCTTCCCATGTACAAGGTCCTGGGTTCAGCCCCCGGTACCTCCTTAAAAAAAATTAAAAAAAAAAAAAAGATTCTCATTCATTAGATCTGGGGAGGAGCCAGAGATTCGGGAATGCTGTTGGTCCAAGGACTAGTGGTAAGGTTCTAAGGAAAATTTGGGGTTAAAGCGCAATCTACCACATTATTTAGGCTCTGTTTATTAGGGAATGCATAATTTAATACCTCACTAATATTTAATTTGCGTATGACAACACTATTGCTGCTAAATAAACACACTGCAGCCCAATCACCAGAGGAGGCAAATTGCAGGCCAGATTATTTGCACCTTTAAGAAATGCTCATTAATACCGGCATAGATGAGTAAAAGGAAAGGTTGATGGAGTTCAAAACCTACCATGGGACTCGCATCTCTCACCCAAACTACAAACCAAAATGTGTAACCACATCCCAGCATCAGTTGGCTGGAACTATGTAGTAGCTGTTCCGTCTTGAGGCGTGTTCACCAAAGTATCCAAACTGCATTTTGTTTTAGAGGCATTTGCTATCTACCTAGTGTCTAGCATATCTTAATTACAGCAATGGCTCTCAAGAGCTTTTGGACCCTGATGGTTCAAAAGATCCCACGCATCCCATTTTAAGTTACACTTACACAAGTACACTGGGAGGAGGGGGCGTTCTATAGACATTTGTTTTGGCATCAACGGTATGGGTGGTTCATATTTAAACTGCAGAGATTCATCTCAAGGTTATTAGAAAATCATAGGTCAAACATTATGCCAATGATAATATGCATTCTGATGGGAACTTCTATAAATTCCCACGTCTATTCATCTACCTGTATCTGTGCCTGTTAAACACTCTACAGGCTGTTCGATGGATGAACTAATTGTGCTCCTAGCCAAGGCCAAGCCCTCCACGAAATCCTATCCTCTCTCCCCCCACTCAAGGGCATTGCTCCTGCAACGCTCTTTTTTTCTCTTGAGCATCAATTTTTCCCTCACTACTGGTTCATGTCCATCAGCAAGCAACATATTCCATTATTTCTCCCCTCTTCAAAGAAAGACCCCACTTCTAGCTATTGCTCCATTTCTCTCCTTACCTTTATCTCTCAACTCCATGAAAAGATTTTCTATACTTATTGCCATAATTCTGTCCTCAAATAGTTTGTGAACTCACTCAAATTAGGCTTTGGAGCCCACCATTCCACTGAAACTCTCTTCTCAAGTTCATCAATGGCCTCCTCCTTGCTCAGTCTAATGGTCAATTCTCAGTTTTCATTTACTTGACATTTAGGCTGCATTGGATTCAGTAGATCCCTCTTTCCTCCCTGAAACACTCCTGCATTCATTCACTAGGCCTCCAGGACACCACACTTACCTGGCTTTCTTCCCACTACTGTGGCTGCTCATCTTCTGGTTTGCATGTCCTTGAACTCTGTTAGTGTGCACCACTGCTCAGTCCTTGGACCACTATTCTTTTCTAACTTCACATCCTCTTTAAGGATCTCATCCAGCCTCATGGATTTATACCAGTTGGAGGCTGGTGATTACCAGTTTATCTCCAGTCCAGACATCCCCCCTGAACTCCAGACTCATATATCCAATTGCCTACTTAACATCCCTTGGTTGTCTCAAACTTGACTTGTCCATAATTGAATTCCTGATATATTCTGCCTCTCACCCACCCATCTCCTCTCAGTCTTCCCATATTAGTTATGACAACTCCATCCTTTGCTTAAAACTAAAACCTGGAAAGTCACCCTTGATTTCTTACTCTTTCTCACACTACACACTGAGTCTATCTTGTCAGATTTTCAAATACATCTAAAATGCAACCATTCTCACCACCTCCACTGTTCCCATGTGGTCCTGGTCTCTCTCACTTGGGTTATTTTAGCAGCCTTCTAATTCACCTTCCTGGTCTTGCCCTTCCCATAATTATTCTCGACAGAGAAGCCAGAGTAATACTTTTAAAAGTCAGACCATGCCACAACTCTGCTCAAAATCTTCAATCAGAGAAATAGCCAAATTTCTTATAAATGTTTCACAATTGCCCCTAACTTATTTTGTTTCAGCCAAACTAGCTTCCTTGCCCTCTAACTGAAAGGCTCTTCTCTCTAAAGCAAGGCTGCTCAAAGTAAGATCCATTTATTACCACTTCACCATTAAATAAGCATAGAAATGGAGAGAAGTATTTAGAAACTTGCACAGCAACCTGACATAAATTTATGTCTGTTCAATCTAATAATAATCATATAAAAACCAGGGCTTGTATTTTATTTCTCTTTGATATTTTTATTTCATTTTTACCATAATATATTTTCATTTTACAAAAGTAAAGGTCCACAATAGGTTGGAAATGAAAACAACAAAAAAAAAACTCGCTCCTCACAACAAGTAATTTGAGAAGCACTGCTTTAAATATCCTAAAATTGCAACCCCCGCATATACTTCCTATCCTGTATTTTGCCTTTCTTTTTACCCTTAACACTCTTGTTTATTGTCCATCTTCCCCAGGAGAATGCCAGCTCCAGGAAAGCAAGGATTTGTGTCTATGTGCTAAGCACAGAGCAGGAGATGTTTGCCTAATCAATGATTGTACTCCATACAATAGTAGATCTGGGAAGCGGATGTGGTTCAAGCAATTGGGCTCCCATCTACCACATAGGAGGTCCAGGGTTCGATTCCTGGGGCGTCCTGTGAAAAGCAAGCTGGCCCGAGCAGAGAGCTGGCCCACGCAGAATGCTGGCCCGCACAGTAGTGCTGGCCCGCGCAGGAGTGCTGGCTTGCACAGAGTTCTGGCCTGCAAGGAGAGCTGGCGCAGCAAGATGATGCAACAAAAAAGAGACACAGAAGAGAGACAATAAGAGACACAGCAGACCAAGGAGCTGAGGTGGCACAAGAGATTGAGCAGGAAAGCGGCTGAGGCTCAAGCAATTGAGTTCCTGTTTACCATATTGAGGATCCAGGTTTGATCCCCAGGACCTCTTGGTAAAAAAAGAAAAAAGGCATCCCAGACCTTCGCAGCGCAGAGTGGTGCAGGTCCCCGTGTGGTGAAGCAACACACCAAAAAGACAATGACGCAACCAGATAGAAAAAAGAAAAAAAAAAAAA
>JAQZBX010069234.1:0-15614 GCA_029593785.1 Cabassous unicinctus | reverse complement strand
AAGTCATGTTTACGAACGTTCTGAATGGCATATGAAAACGGTTAGTATTTATTACCATATTATAGTACCTAAATGTGTATGATAGCATTTAAAGTACTTATAGGACAAAGAAAATTACACTTATAGAAGGATCACAACCTTGTAAAAATATAAAGACATTCCCTCAAACATTATCAGCGGTTGCCTCTGGACAGTGGGATTATGGGTAATATTTTATTCTGTTTCTATGGCAAAACCCCCAAATTTGTTGGATACGACTACATGCACTGCTTTTAAAAAAATTTTTTTAAAGAAAATAACCACTACATTTCCCAGGCTCTCTTGCAGATAGGAGCAGACCATGGAGCAAAGTTCTGACAAATTCGACTTGAGCAGAAGTTTTTCCTTGGGCCATCCTGCTGCTGCTTGCAGCACACATGGTCATGATGGCTGGAACTCCTGCAGCCACTGTGAAACTAAGAGGCCATGAACACATGGGAAAAATGACTGTGGGGAGAGCTGCATGGCCCCCTTCAAACATCTCGTTAGATGAGAGAGAAAAAAATCCTTCTCTTACTTAAGCCACGATCTGCAGGTGAACTCAATTCCTAACTGACATAGCTTCCTTACAAACCTTTCTATATGAACCCATTTTTCTAGATTAAGCAAGAGTTACAGAATCAGAAAAATAAAAGCCAGGCAAAAAATAATCCTGCACAGGGAGAATATGAAGGCTCTCCCAGGATGCCCAGGAGTAAGTGCCCCCAGGAGTCTACTCTACTTCCCTCCTGCTTCTGTGATCAGCCCCAGCCCCCAGCACCTTGCATATGGCCTGTAGCTCCTCACTCTCCTCGTCGTAGGAGGCCAGGAGGAAGCCCCCATACCGGCCGGCCCGCTTCCCTCGGCCCAGGTAGGCACCAATCACCACGAGGTCCAGGGTGTCGCCCACTCCGTCGAGGTAGTCCTTCTTCAGCTGGGAGGAGGGAGAGAAGCAGGCGATGAGGGAGAGTGCCTGAGGTGGGAGCTCGCTGCTGGAGGTTAGTGATATGTCAAGAAGGGTCTGAGGGAATCTGAGGACTTCCAGAAAGAACACTCTGAGGAGACTGGACATGGAAAGGAATTCTAGGCTTAAAGAATAGCAAATGGAAAAGAGACGACAAGAGATGGGCACAGCAGTCAGGACAGAGGTCAGACAGGGGGACCTCAGAAGACGCCCTCGGTTCCTCTTCCCTCAGTACAAGACACATTCACCTCACTCCGTTCATTCACTCGCTCCTTCAGACGAGAACATTTGTCCATCATCCCGGAAACATTTAAGTGTTTCAGGCAGCAGCACTGGGGATACTGCGGGGAATGTTTCCTAAGAAACGTTCTTACTCTCAACAACTGCTTAATGTCTAGTTGGCAGACAGATCACAAACCACAAATACACAGGCAGAGCCAGTTAGCAGCACCTGCCAGCTCCATTCCAAAACCTACCCTGCCCCTCTCGCCCGCCTCTCACTGCTCTCTCCACTCAAGCCACCATTATCTCTTACTAGGTAGCAGCCTCCTAACCACTTACACATCTGCCCAGCTTCCTCCTACCTGCCCATCAACCACACAGCACAGAAAGACGTTTGCAAAATGACAATCAGACCATGTGACCTCCCCGCTCAGAAGCCCCGCTGGCTTCCCAGAACCCTCACAACAGCAGCCAGGCTTACCTGACTGTGGCCCCCAAGGCACTGTGTGATCGGTGTCCTGACTCACCGCACACCTCACTCGCCCTTGCTCCCTGCTGCAAGCACCCGCTCCTGGAACACACCGAGCTTGTTCCCACCACAGGGCCTCTGCACTTGCTGGTCCCCTGCCCCGGACCCTCACACAGCCAGCCCCTTCCTGTGGTCAGGGTCTTGACCCAAATGTCGCCTCTGGGGAGGCTTTTCCCAATCACCCAAAGTACCTGCAGGCCCTCCCTGGCCCCTGCGCTTCCCTGCTTTTTCATGGTGCTTCCTACTGCCTGGTGGGCTTCTTTTCTGTCTGCCTCACCCACCTTGGAAACAAGCTCAGGGAGACCAGAAGCCTCACCTGGCTTTCTCACCAAGTTGTCTGCAGGGTTCAGGCTGGGGCTTGGCTTGTAGTGAATTTACCAGCAAGGACTGCAGAGACAAGAGCTGAGGCTGGCTGTCAGGGGAGACAGGGTGGGTCTGAAAGGGCTCTTGAACTCAAATGGGGTGAAGGGTGGAGCCCTGAAATCGACTGCCCAGTCAGGACAGATTTCCAGAACCAGGGCTCCAGCGGGAATCACCTTGAGCCAGTTGTGCGACCTCTTGGCAATCTCATAGGTAGCATTGACGTCCAGGGTTTTCACCATCAGCCCCTCGCAGGAGTCTGAGGAGACATGGGAACAAGGCCTTGGTAAAGCCCCGGCTCACTAGGGCGGGAGCAGAGAGGGGCAGGCTGGGGCAGCTGGGCTCCATCCAGGTCGCAGGAAGGACAACAGACCTTGGCAGGGAGAGGCGCGGGTGCGCTCACCTTTCACTGACTGTTCCAGGAAGTCAGCGATCTGCTCCGTGTCCTTGGTGTCCAGGGAGGTGGCAAAGACGAACTCGCCCTCCGTCTCCACGAAGTTCTCCCGGAGCAGCTGCCGGCGGCGGGAAAGGGGCTCCCGCACCAGGGACTAAGGGGGTAAGTGGGAAGAGGAGACGACATCACTGTGGAAACGAGGAGCCCCGCGGTGTGGCCTGGGGTGGAACAGGAACCGTGCGGTCCCCAAGTCACAAGGGCTCCTGGAAAGCCTTGGGAGGGCAGAGCCCTGTGAGGTCGGGAGCTGGGCCATCGGCGGCGGGAAGGGCTGGAGAACGGTCGGTCCTGAGCCCTCAGGGCACAGGGCAGCAAACAGCGGGGGCAAGGGGCTTGCTGGAGCTGAAATTCATGCCTTCTTAGTCTCCCCTAACGATGACTAGAGTCACTTTTTTAACAGTGGCTGCATTGTTAAAAATTCAAAAAGCTAATGACCATGAAATTAATAACCAGGTTTCTTAGAGGATATTTTATATGTTAATCCAGAGATTGGCAACCTTTTTCTGTAAAGGCCAAATGGGGCAAAAGCAGCCAGAGACCAGAGGCCACGCAGGGGGGTGGCTGGGCGCCAATAAAACCTCTTTTACAGTAACAGGCAGCAGGACGGACTCGGCCCTGCTCTCTGACCCGGGTTTTAGGACCCTACTGCTCGCTTAAATTGTAAAATGAATTCAAGGGTCTTGCAGAAACGAGCCTCCTTTCTACATTTGACAATATACAATATAAAATCTAAAACAAGTTCTATACAGGGGAAAAACAACAACCCATAAACAAAATTTAAAGGCAAACACCAAATAAGGAACATCTGACACGACAGATGTAGGCACCAGCAGAGCAGGGACCATAAAACCATGAGGAGGGGAGGGAAGAAAGCACCAGACATTCAATACTTAGGAAACCGTTTCATCCCTGAAACCCACGCTCCACCCCAAGTAACCGTCATGGAGAAAATTCCAGAATGAGGTCAGCTGCTATTTTTAATGTGCGTCATAAGGCGGGCAGGTGGACAAGGCTTCACCTGTCCTGGCAAAGGCGCCTGGGCCTGATGGAGAAGGGGCTCTTTCAGGGCAGCAAGACATTAACGAGAACCCACCAGACAAGCAGGCAAAGGACCCGAAGGGGCAATTCACAGAGCAAACGCGAGAGAACAACACACCCTGAAAGAGGCTCCACTACACTGAGAGATGAGCAAAGAAGTGCAAAGAACAGTGAGATCGTTTCCAGGTGGTCAAGGATTACCTGGGATGATGACGACGGTGCAGCCATCAGTGAATGCCTCCCACGTGCTGGCCACGGGGCTCCGTGCTGGCCCGTATCCCACCTCTGACCCCCACCGTTATAGACAGAACAGGCGCTATTGCTAGCTCTATGTTATGAATGAGGAAACTGAGGCACAGAGAGGTCAGGTCACTTGTCTATGCCACACAGCTAGGAAGGAAAAGCCAGTATGGAAAAGTGGGCAGCCTGTCTCCAGATTCTTTTTGGTCTCAGGACCCCTTTACAGTCTTAAAAAATTACTGAGGACTCGGAAGAGCTTTGGTTTATGTGGGCTCTATCTCTCGCTATTTAATTCATTAGAAATTAAAACAGGAATTTTAGAAATAATCATCCATTTTAAAGTAATGACATCCATTATATGTTAACCCAAATAACTTGTTTTATGAAACATTTAAAGTTAGTGAGGAGACATTCTTGTACATGTGTGTCAATTACTTCATGTCTGGCTTCACAGCAGCTGGCTGCTTGTCTCTGCTGCTGAATTCAGACTGCTGTGGGATGTTATTCTGCTGGAAGTGCAGAAAGGAAACCTGCCTCACTCAGGTATGGGGCTGGAAATAGGAGGGCCTTGCAGATTTCCCTGGAAGGGACTCAGTGACCATCAGGATCCTTGGAGCACACCTGGAGATCACCACCCACGCGTGGCCTCCCGGCTCACCCTGATCGGCTGGCCCCAAAGCTTCCCCCTCCAGCCCTTGGCCTCCCGCTGAGCACCGACCCGGAACTCACCTCTCCATTGAGGTAGAGGAGGTCGAAGGCGTACAAACACACCTGCACCTGGATCTCGGATGCGTCCACCTCCTGGGTTGGGGCAGAATGGAGACCAGGAGTGGGGGACATGGGAAGGAGCCCTGGTGAGGTCCCCTACTGCGCAGAGGCAGACGCTGCAGACACCTGCCACTCACCACCGTCGTCCCCGCCCCCCTCCCGGCTAACTGCACACCTGGGAGGGCAGCTGAGCTGCCGGCCCCAGCGCTGGATTGTGGCAGCTCTGAGTGGCTAATCCTGACAACCTCACTCCCCTGTGCCAGAGGTTTGTTTACCCAGCCTCCCTTGCCACTACTGGCAGTCACATGACACATTTCTGGCCACGGAGACATAAAGGGGAAGTCTGCTGGGGTGGAGGTTGCAGACACTCCTCTCACAGTGAGAAGACAGATGCAAGTAAGAAGCCCTCCCCCACTTCCCACTAGGGATGCTGAGGGGAGAAGGTGGCGGCTGGAGCTGTGGGAACAAAGGGCTGAGAGAACTGCACCCCTCTGGTGCTCGGCCCGTCTGGCGGCTGGGCAGGACCCAGGCCGAGGGAGTCTGGGGGCGAGGCGGGTGGAGGCACCGGGGGTACCTTGCGTTTGCGGGTGGTAAGCACTTGGAACGGCTGGATCTGCTTCTTCTCTCGGTCCCAAGCGACAGCTTCGGTGTCCAGGATGAAGGAGCTGACTGACGGGAGCTTTATCTGGAAGTTGAAGGGGAGACAAGGGCCGCTGTGAGAGGGATGAGCCAGGAGAGACCCCTGATGAGCCGACACCAGCCTCAAAGGGAAACAATGAACACAAGTCTTCTTGCTACCCACTAAAAGGGGAAAAAAACTAACTTTTCTGAGGACTTAGTAGCTCGTCCCACAAGCTGGAAACCCAGGAGACATGTCATCTCCCTCTTCCCCTTTCCCCTCATTCAATCCCCTAGTGAACTGGTTGACCTTACCTCCAAAATCCCTCTACGCCACCCACTTCTCACTGCCTCACTGCGCCCACCCTTACCCGAGCCACATGGTCCTACTGGCCCCCCATGCTGCGCAGACACCCCACCCCGCAGCCCACTCTCCTCACGGCACCCAGGGGGATCTTGTCAGACCCACATCCCTGCTACGATCCATTCTGCAGCTCCCAAAGCTGTGGGGACCCTCCCTCGCCTCCCCTCCCCTCCCACCACCGAGCCTTTGCACACGCTGCCCCTCTGGGAAACGCCTTTCCCTGTTCCTCTCCTTCGCTGTCCTCCACCTCCCGTGGGAAGCCTCCCTAAAGGAGCACCGTGTTCCACTCTGGGGGCAGCCATCTTATTGTATCCTGGAGCTGTGCGCCGTGACATCCCTGCTCCCTCCCCGGCTCCAAGTCTCGGCCAAGTTTTGCTTCCTCTACAGGCTCAGAGAACGCTGGTCTCTTCTTCAGAGCCTCAACAAAATGGACACAGCCGACAGCAGGATTCTCTGATGAGCATCTGCCTGGCCCCCGGACCCAGGGCTGGAGAAGGTAGAGGCCGTGTCTGCCTGTGACATTCCACACCCCCCAGCACAGGGGCCCAGAGCAGACACCCAATGAACACATGCTGAATGAAGGAAGAGGCCGTATCTGAAAGACTACACACTGTATGATGCCACCTAAATGAAGCTCTAGACCAGGCAAAACTAACCTGTGGGGACAGATAGCAGAGGAGTGGCTGCCTCAGGGGGGTGGGGGACAGGGGAGAGGGCCTTGCCTGGCAAGGGGCACAAGGAAACATTTTAGGGTGATGGAAACAAGGAAACATTTTCTATCTTGTTTGGGGTATTGGTTACACAGATTTACAAACTACATACTGTACACTTAAAACCAGAACATTTTATCTAAGTTACATCTTAATAGATGAGTAAAAGAACGGCACTTGGCTCTTACAGGAGCGCCACTGCACTGACCTACACTGTCATGCTTGCCACCACTGTCTCTATGGGCAGGGCTCGGAAACCTCCGCTCCCTGAGTCCTATGAAAGAACCAACTTCCTCAGTCCTGGAAAGACTCTTAGAACTGCCCCTGACGCCCTGCTCACGCCCCTCACTGGGTCCAGGGAAGCTCTCCGCTCCAGGCCCTTGCCATCCTGGCTGTCACGACTCTTGGGCTCACATTTCTGAGACCTGGGGCAGGTCTGCAGGCTGGCTCCCTCGACACTGGGCCCCCTGCAGAGGCTGCGACAGAGCCTGGCGTTCCCGGCCTCTCCTGCTCTGGATGACCACGGGACCCCGTGCTGGACAGTGAGCCCAAGCTGGAGTCCATGGGGGGTGGTGGCAGGGATCGGGGAGCGCGCTGGCTTCCCTCATGGGGGCCCAGAAGACCCGAGCTGCACAGCCGTGCCAGCCTGGGACTGTACACCTCCAGGTTTCCTTGATAAAAGGTAACATTTGCTTACGCTACGGAGTCAGGTACTTTGTTGTGTGTGGCCAAGTGAATTCTGATCTCTCCAACAAATCCCCCACTGCATCGAGCTGGCCTGAACGGGCCTCAGTTGTTTGCAACCATCAGACCGACAATGGCAGACACGGACCTTGGGGATGCGGCTGATGATGTCAGGGTACTTTCCGGTATTGTCTTCCTGATTTCTGCTGAAGATCTTCACCTCCCCACTTTCCAGAACGTGGATCTGCAGTAGTGGAGGAAGGGGACAGTGAATCAGAGCCAAGTCCACCCCAAGTGGCCCCTCCTTTCTCCTCCTGCCCCACCCTCACTGGCAGAAGGTTCCAGAAGCTCTGGAGGACTGGTGCAGAGCCCTGAGCAAATCATCTCCCCAGTTCAAACAGCATTTCCATTGTGTATGGAAACACCTCCAGTTCTGTCTCCACCACCCCCAGTCCCTACTTCCCTTCCTCCTGTAAGTAAGTGTCTTGCTTTGTGCATACATTGATCTGTCAAATGTTATTATGCCATCGCAGTACTCTAGTTTTTATTGTTACTTCATTTACTTTTTTATTTTAATAGTCTGAACACAATCCTTCAGCAAAACTACACGTATGTCATTGTACATGTGTATTTTTATCTCAAGAAGTATTTTTTAAATTACGGTCATTGCTGTAAATCCCTTTATTCCTCTCACTAAATTTTCAAGACCCATCCCTGACACTGGGTGTCCTAGATCTGCTGCTCGCAGCTGCAGCAAAGCTGCACAGGTGCCTGCCCTCACACTGTTTACCCATCTCGCCAACAGCGCCCAGACGGCCCAGCTCTCCACCGGGCCAAGAGAGCTGCAAGCAGCACCCTGCCAGGCCGGACAGCAACGCCTGCGGCCCTGGATCACGGACACGCCTACCTGATGGCACTAAGGGCTACCCAAGCGCTTCCCTGCCTGGCCGTTTCCGTGAACACTGCCAGCACCAGTGCACAAGTGGAGCTCCCACCCACACTGTGGGCCAGGAATTTACGATTTTTTCTTCAGACAAGCCAGTAAGGTGGCTATGATCACACCCACGGCCCAGAAGTGGAAACTACCCCCAGGGAGCGACCTCGAGGCCGAACAGGCAGCACGTGGCAGAGCCGGCCTCGAGCCCAGGTCTCAACCTCTGCGCCTCTGCTCTTTGGCACTGTCTTTTCTGCTGACGGGATGTGTCCTGCCCCATACCTGTGCCCTCTGTCCATCGTATTTGTACTCGCAGGTGAAAGCTGCCTCCTCAAAGCGTTTCAGGATCTCACTGACTTCCCGGGTGGGATGGGCCAACATTGGTTTCAGGGGTACCCCTGGGAGGGAGAAGAGAGAAAGTTAGGGTGGCAAAAGTAAGGCAATAAATTAGAGGGGCGGGGTATGGCCGAGACTGGGGACTGCGCCCCACGGCTCACTTCTCTTTGCCACAAAGCGAGAGCATCTGAGAAGGGGCACCCGGCCACCCAACCCAGACCCCAGGCCCCAGACTCCCTCGAGCTAGGTGAGGCCACGTGACCGGAGGCCCACAGAAGAGACACATGTGGCCGCTGGGTCACTTCCTTACCAGGAATCTGGCTGCCTCCCCTTCTCTCTCTCCCTCTTTCCACAACCTAGCACAGAAATGTAAGCCACCCCCGACCACATAAATTAGGGTGACAACCTCAAAGACGGCAGTGACACTCAGGAAAAGAGACCTGGTCCCTGGTGACCCTCGGAGCACAGCCACCTACCTTCCCGGCCCACCTGCCTTGCTCTAGACTCTTCTGTGAGAGAAAGAAATTCTACCCTGCCTGACACCCCGCCTTTGGGCTATCTTGGTTTCTAGCAGCCTCGCCCATCCCCTATCTAACACAAACGGAGAAGCTTCAAGGAGAAGTAGAATGGGTTTTAGCACCAAGGAAGAGGATTCAATTTTGCTGGGGAGACGAGAGGGGGCCTAACAGCTGGCTCCCTCACAGCTGCCGTGGAGAGAAGACAAGGCCAGGAGGAAGGAGTGCAAGCAAAGGGCCAGGGGGCTCTGCAGGAGGAGGCACCCCCTTTTCCCTGAGGCACAGGAGCTGGCTCTGAGGAGGGCCCGTGGGGGCTCGTACCTGGGCTCAGTCTGCAGTGCTTTGGGAGATGTTCCAGGCCGTGCTCCAGCAGCACAGGGACAATCCGGTCCAGGTCAGGCACCTCGCTGGGTGGAGGGAGAAGCAGGTGGGGGGCGTCTTTCCAGAACTCGGGCAGCCTGGAAACTGCTCTCTGGCTGCGAGCTCCGTGTGCCCAGAAGCCTGGGCTCCTGAGGGCCTCTGCCTGTCTCTGCCACCACGTTCCTGGTCTGGTTTGCTTCTGCCCGTCCTGGACTCCTCCTGTCACCCCGTCTCTGGCTATCTCTGGCGTGGTCACTACACGCCACCGTCTTCCTTAGTCTGCGCCTGTCACCATCCCTTACCTGCCACCATTAGACCATTAGTTCTACCTACATGCAACACAGAAGAATCATTCAAAAACGTCTACAGAAAAAAATTTTTTTTCAAGGCCAGATCTCCAAAGATTCTGATTTAATTGGGATGGGGCTGGGATCACTATGTTTTGGATTCTAACGCACAGGCGGGGCTGAGTCCACTTTCCCGGACAGAAGCTCTGAGCAGTTTGCTCACCGCTGCCTGCCTAGCCCCCCGCGCAGCCCCAGCACAGAGCAGTGCAGAGAGCACCCGTGGAGCTGCTTGTTGGCCCCCTGCCTCTGCCGCCCCTGGGGCAGTCTCCACCTCGCTGGCACTGCCCTCTTCTGCCTCCAGCCCGCGTCCCTACACATGGCCCTCTCTAGAGCCCTCACCTTCACCTCGTGGACTTCCTCTCTGTGGCTATCACAACCCCTTGCTCTGCTGGGTCGTTCGCGGCCTGTCCATACGTCTGGCCCCATCTGTGACTCTGAAACCTCTTGATGCTGCTGCCCTCACCAGCTGCCAGTGTCTCTTTGCTTCTCCCTGTCCCTGGGTCACTGACACGTCACCAACTGCCACCTTCCCAATCTCTGTCCCCAGCCTGGAGCCCACCAGCAAGCTCATCTAGCTCACCTCCCCTCCTCTCTCTGCCCCCAGCCCCTCCTGCTCCTGCTCACAGCAGCCCCCACACCACACTTCACCCCACCCCTCACCATCCAGCCATCATGAGACTCACCAGAAGGTCTGCTTCAGGATCATGCCTCGCTCCTCGAGCCACGTTTTCCTGGCCTCTGCTGTCTTGTCCTTCCCAGCATCTACCACGGCTGGGGGGAACTCTAAGAAAAGACCCACCAGAGGATTGAGAGGGGCCTAATCTCCCCCCTTGGCCACCCCAGGGTCCAGAGGGGGTGGTCTGCCATATGTCAAGAAAATAATGAGACTGGAGAGGATGCTTTCTGTGAGAAGGCGGGGAGGACAGAGGCTTCAGAGGAGAATAGGGCCTCCAGCAGGAGGGAGGACCATCTGGGGGAAAGGAGGGAGGACTCCCTGTGGGGAGGAGGGAGGACAGCCTGTAGGAGGAGGGAGGACCACCTGGGGGAAAGGAGGGAGGACCGCCTGGGGGGAAGGAGGGAAAGCTGGGCTTCTCAAGGGGTTGGGGCATAGAGACTGGGCAAAGGAGCCCACCTTGGCCTGGGGGCGTAAGGCTCACGGCCTGGGCGAGGGCGGCCAGGACTGACTGCTCTGCCAGCCCGAGGCGCAGCCGTCCACTCAGGGACCTGGGGAAGAGGAGGGGAAAGGGGTTGGTTGACACCTTTTGAATCTTGCCCCCTATACCTTGCTCCTCCCCTCTGCAGTTTCCCCACCTCAAGCTTTGGCACACCCCCTTCCCCAAAACCACAACCTTCAGTATTGGAAGGGACCCAAGAGATCACACGGCCCCACTTGACAGATGAGGAAACCGTAGCCGGCTAGTAACGGACGCGACCATTGGCCTCTACTGGGAGCAGAACTCGGGACCCTGCAGGTGTTTTCCCTGCTCCTCTCAGCTGCCCTCGGCAAGGGCAATGAGGGCAGGACTCAAGAGCAGAGCTGAGCCTGCACCAGGCTGCCCGCCCACCCAGGGATGCTGCCCCTAGCACTGGCCTTGGCTCGAGCCAGTGACTGCAGCTGAGTGGCTTTCTCTCTCTCTGCCTCCACTTTCCCTTCTGTAAACTGGGGGTGAGGAGAACAGGACCTGCCTCAGAGTCATTGAGAGGAAATGAAGGGAAAAAGCACTCAGCACAGGGCAGGACACCCAGGGAATGCCCAGTGGGGGTGGGTGTGAGATGTTAATGGCTTTGTTTTCACTGGCACAGCAAACGCTTGCCTGTGAGCCACACTGCCCTGGCTCCAGCCACGCAGGCCTCACCAATCGTCACCAATTATCAGTGCTCTTTACTCATGAGCCCCAGGCTCTCTCCAGGCAGCAATGCCGAGGGAGAGGAGCCGGCCTATGAAAAGAAACCTAGAATCCCTCCGCCCACCACGGCCCCCAGGCCTGGGCCCCTTGCTCATGTTTTTCTCACACCAGGGCACTTGGGCACCAGCTGCCCAATTCCATCTCCAGGATCTGCAGTCCCCTCTCCCCAAGTGCACAGGCCCATACACACACCTGGCAATGAATCGGGCTTCCGAGTGGCGACAGGCAACAAAGAGGCCTTTGATGATGTCCATCTTCTTGGTTGTGGACTGCAAGAGGTGGGGAAAAGCAGTTCCTCCTGCCAGCCAGGCCGCCTGGGAGCTGCTGTCCACCCCCGGGAATACCTACCCCGCCTCACCCCACCCCCATCCCCCAACCCCATGGCCCGTTGCTCTCAGCGCATCAGCAAGGGCTGGC
Organism: Cabassous unicinctus; assembly: GCA_029593785.1. Classification (NCBI taxonomy): domain Eukaryota; kingdom Metazoa; phylum Chordata; class Mammalia; order Cingulata; family Chlamyphoridae; genus Cabassous; species Cabassous unicinctus. The sequence goes on along the minus strand of JAQZBX010069234.1, from coordinate 3,832 downwards.
TCTTCTCGCCTCCCTCCCTTTATTCAGCAAATCAGAATTAAGCCCTGTCGTGTGGCAGGCACTGTGTGAGGTGAGAGAATCCCAAGAGGATGGTCCCCAGCCAGAGCAGAAGAAGGAAAGGAAGCTCTGCATCACAAGCACAAACAGTCTAAGCAGAAGCCTTCTCGCTGCACGCATGGCTTTTCTTCCCAGAGTGGAAGAGCAGAGGGCCTGGAGGAGAGGGGTGAGCCACCCTGCCCCACTCACAGCGTGGCCGGTGAGCCGGGCGATCTCGCAGAATTTGGCAAAGACCCCGGTGGCTGTGAGAGGGGGCGGGGGCAGCATGAGCCTCTGAGTGCTGCGGCTGTTCTCGGCCACCAGCCCCACGTCACCCTTCTCAGCTGCCTCGGTCCGGACAGACTCCAGCTGCCGACCTTGGGGAGAGAGCGAGCGGGGTGGGGGTGGGCAGGGCAAGGGGGCACCCTTCTCCGGTGGCCTGGAGGCACCTTCCTCACGGGCTCCCTATTTCTCAAGCTCATTCATGTGGCTGGAGCGGTGCATTCGACACGTCTGCTGCCAGATCGCCACAGAGAGGACGGGGGCAGATGGATGGGCAAGTCTGGGGCAGCAGCCTCAGCCGAGCAGGGCGTGCAGGCAGAAGGACGAAGCAGCTGAGGGGACCCTCTGCCCTGCCCTCACTGGGCACTGACACGCCAGCAGTGACCAGCCGGCCTTTGCTTGCTTTCTTTAACTGTATTTTTGTGAAATCATCGACTTAAACACACTGCATGTGTCTGGCCTTACTTATGGTCTGGAACTGGGTCCCAAGGCCCTGGCCTGCTATAGGTGCAGGAGGCTGGGAAGACAGAGCATGGAATTACCACGACGGCTTCAACCAGTGGTTCCCAATCTCCCAGAAACTACCCATCCTTTACATGACATCCTGTGTTGCCTTAATCTTCTGCAATGAAATTCAGATGATATAACTCACCAACACACATCATTTCAATATAATGCCCTAACTGTAAAACAGAAAAGAAATAAAAGGGAAGAACTTCGTAATAAAACAGATGTATTTCCATCCAGCAGGTCCCCTCGCAGAGATGGTTCTGCTATCCACCTGGTCACGAGCAAGATCCCCAGGGCATTAGCTCTTTCCCCTGCCCACCAGGCCCCCTGCCTCTCCCCACTGTAGCCCCTCTCCTCTGGTCCCTGTGGCCTGGGCCAGCGCCTCTTCACTCTTGGGTCCTGGCAGCCTCCTCCCGGCCCCGCACCTGCTCACACCCTCCTCCGGCCACCCGACACCCTCCTCTGGCCACCTGACACCCTCCTCCAGCCACCCGACACCCTCCTCCAGCCACCTGACACCCTCTGTAAAGTGCTCACAGCCCTTGGCGGGCAGCCCCCAGCCACACCGCCTCTCTCTCCCCCAGGCACTGGTGCTGTAGCCACACCAGGCTGCCGGCCCCCCACACACACACCTTCCCTCCCTCGTCCCCAGTGTCCTGGAGAACCCCCTCAGCCCTCCAGGTTCTGCCAATCAAAGACCTTTAGGACTTCTGCAACCTCCCTGAGCCCCAGCCCTCAACCCCACCTCCAGTCCTGTCACTGTTGCCTGCAGAACCTTTCCCCAGCCCCTGCTCTGTCCCCTCGGTCCCTGCCCCGACACAAGCCCCATCTCCTCTCACCAGAACCACTGTCCCCGACTCGCTCTCCCCGCCCCCCTGGAGTCTGCCCCTCCTGGCTCTCTGGCCTCATCTCTCCTATTCTCCACCTTCAGTCTCTTCCCACCCCCTCCCACCATCCCCCTACCTCTCCACTTCTCGGGCTCCCCTCCTGTGGTCCCTCCACCACAGCCCCTTTCTCACCTGTGGCCTGGGCCACAGCCTTGAGAAGGACGCCGTCACCAACGCCAAGCTCCAGGCCCTGCTGGGGCGGCCCAAGGCGGTTCAAGCTGAGGTAGACAATGGGGAGGAGGTCTGGAGGGGACAGGGCCACCACGGAGCGCAGCAGGTTGCTCAGCGTTTTCACCATCTGGAGCCTGGAGGGAGGGAATAACGCTGGGACCTGGTTCTTCAGGGTCAGGGTGGGGAGGATAAAAGGAAGCAGGCAGAAGCAAAAGAGGAGGAGCCCAAGGTCGGTGCGCGAGGGCCACAGGCACATGCTGCCATGGCAGAATGACTAGGCGCCAGACCCCAGGAGGGAATTAGCCAGGGCGACGGCGACGAGGGTGACCACCATCCCAGAGAACAGCAGCCGACCTGCGCACAGTGAGCATCTCCTCCGGGCCAGGCGCTGGTTCAAAGCACTTTGCATTTTAGCTCCCTGAATCCTCACAGGCCCCTAGTGGTAGACGCTATTGTCACTCCCATTGGACAGAGGAAACTGAGGCACAGAAAGATTACATCTCTTACCAAGGACACACAGCAGCAAATATCAAGCTGAGTCTTGAGCCAAGGCCATTGGCTCAAGGACCTGTGCTCCCAACCACTAAGCTCAGCTGCCTCTAGAAATAAAGTCATGTTTATGTCACAGAAACCGTGAAAACATCTAGGTTTGCTGCTGCCAGATTCAAAGGGCCTGACTGAAAAGAGAATTCCAAGTAACCACTGTAGGCACACACCCTGTTAATAACCGCTGTAGGCGGGGCCTCCACGGGATGCTGTACTGAGCTGAACTGTGTCCCCCAAAAGTTCAAGTCCACCCGGAACTTCAGCGTGTGGTCATATTTGGAGACAGGGTCTTGCAGATAGATGTACTTAAAGGAAACTTGATATGAGACCGTCCTGGACCAGTGTGGGTCCTCAACCAGGGAGAGTCCTCAGAAGAGCCAGAGAAGGGCACAGGGAGACACGGGGAAGAAGGCCAAGCACAGGCAGAAGCAGAGGTGGGGGTGATGCACCTGTCAGCCATGGAGCACCCAGGAGCCCCAGCAACACCAGGAGCCGAGAGAGCCAGGAACGAGGGCTTTCCCTCAGAGTCTCTAGAAGGAACCAACCCTGCCGACACGTTAATTTCTGACTTCTGGTCTCCTGCACTGTGATGGGGAAATTTCTGTTGTTCTAAACCACCTGGTTTATCCTTTATTCCATTAACCCTAGGAAACTAAAGCAGATGCTAAATTTAATGGGCACAAAGTTTGAGGAGAAATAGGATACTTGCACAGTGTCAAAGTAAATTCCCACAAAATACTTATTAGTTACAAAGAGAACAAGAGCAATATGCCTGGGAGGCAACACCGAGGCCGAGGAACCAGTATCGAGACTCTGCGACATGGGGTATCCAGGCAGGATGCACTGAGAGGCATCACTTCTGAGGGTTCTTCAAAAGAACCTGACCCTGAGCACACATCAGACAAGCCCGAATTGAGAGACAGCCTATAAAATCACGGGACCCTCCCAGAGCGTCAAGGTCAGGAAGGCCAAAGGAAGACTGATGGAGGCCAAGGACGCAGGACAGCTAAACGCAGTGGGGATCCTGGACAAGTCTGAAGGGGGGAGAATGGGGACATTAAAATACTACCTGTAAGTTACTTAGCAGAATTGTATTAATGTTAATGCCCTGGACTAGCGCTATGCTCAATAATCTGACACAAACTAAATAGAGAAGGGAATGCTGGGGTGGGAAGGGCAGGGAGGAAGCGGGCAGACCTTGACCCTGGTGAGGAGCGGGGTGAGTGCCATCCTGGGCCGGGGCCAGCACGGCCTCGCTGGGAGTGCAGGGCTCTGCGGGCGACAGCTCTGAAGTGGATAGGGAGCTTTTGCTACAACCAAGAACCGATCTCCTTTCACCAACACAGAGAAAAGCCAGCAAGGTTCAAGTTCCTTTTGACTACTTAGGGTAGGTTAAAGAC
>JAQZBX010069233.1:0-15614 GCA_029593785.1 Cabassous unicinctus | reverse complement strand
GAAAGTGCATCGTCAAAGTATTACTACTAACTATAGTCCGTATCTACTCCCCTATACTTTTTTTAAAAAGACTTATGTATTTATTTATTTACTTTTATACATTTTTACTACTCCCCCCAGCCCCCCAGTTTTTGCTGTTTTTGTGTCCATTTGCTGGGCAACTCTCTGTGTCCATTTCCTGCCCTCTCTTCTCATCTTTCTCCTCCTGTCTTCACTGGGATGCAATCGTAGGAAACTCCGATGTGGGAGAGAGGCATCCTACCGCCTGCACCACCTTGGTTCCTGGTTTTTTGGTGCGTCTAGTCTTGGCTTTGCAATTATATGGGTATGACAATGGTTAAAAGGGAAAGTCTAAGGTCGTGAATATTACTAGAAGGAAAGCTAAAAAATATAACATGGGACTATATAGCCTAGTAAAACTTCATGTGAAATGTGAACATGGCTAATATTGTGTACATAAGACTGTTTGTCTTTAAAACTGAACAAATGTATGTCAATGTTACAAGATGTTAATAAGAGGCAAAAAAAATTATGCTAACTGAAAGAAACCAGACACAAGGTGCTACATATTGTATGATTCTGTTATAGAAAATGTAAATATAAATCAATTTATAAAGAAAAATTAGATTAATGGGTGTGTAGGGCTGGGGAAGGATAGAGGGATTGAGAGGTGACTGCGAAGGGGTGTGGAGTCTTTGTTTTTGGAGTAATGAAATTGTTCTAAAATGTTTTGCGGTGATGAATGCACAACACTGTGATTATACTAAAAGCCATAGATTGTACACTTTGGATATGTGCATATACCTCAATAAAACTGCTTTTTTAAAAAGCCATATAGAGTGTAGTCAAGCCATGAAGAGCATAGCCACACACCCATGGGAGACACGAGAAAAACAACGGCTGTGAGGTTCTGTGAATGAGTATTTGTGACTTGAAGTGTAATTTCCAGTGACAGCAACATTCATGGATTCAAAAAAGTGCTGTAGACAGAAATACAAAGTGCTCAGAAAACAGTGACCCTAGTTATGAAGAAAAAGCAGATGCCAAAGATGTATGTAATAATAGAAACTAGAAACTTCCTATCCAGACTTTGAAATGAATACATTTTACATGTGACTTTTAATGTTACGTTTTAAGTATGAGTATATTACTAATGATATAGACTGGCTCCTCTATATCCCTAGAACTTTGTATATTGAAGTTGATGAAAGCAAAGCTTCTCATTGGGAAAAATGGATAGAACATTATCTTCCATGTTACTGCATATTTGAACACATGTGATTTTTGTCCTGAATTAGCTGAACAGTTTCCAGAGATAAATCCCCAATTATTTATTTCACTTAGTCTTGTTAAATGCCCCTTCCTATTCAAAACCTATAATAAAGATCAGAAAGCCAATGAGCATGAAATGATGCCAAATGGGAGATTTTTTCCCAACTCTGACTCAGCCTGAAAGTTTTTCTTTCCACCAAAATAAGCAAGTTGATAGCTTTCTCCCCAAGGCCAGTGTGTTAGAGGCACCGGCTCAACCTCCTCGGTCGAATGCCCTCTGTGAGCCAGAGGTTGCAGGGGCATGAGGGCACAGGAGAGACTGGCTCGCCCCCAGGCACTTACACTTTACCTGGGAGACAGGTGAGCAACTGACCACGTGATTAATTCCTTCACAGTCTGGCTGAGATCAGAGAGCATTCTGCGGGGTGCGTCAGAGCCCATGCCAGGAGCAACCGGAAAACAGCCCAAGAGCAGAGACCCAAGGGTGGGTGGAGGGCGGAGGACTGAGTTCTCCTCACTCCTGGAAGATAAAAGGTATCAAGGAAAACCTCTCCTGGCACCAAACAGCCCCCGCACATGGGGGCACCCCTAACTGCCCTGAGTCGCTTAATAAGGACATTGTTTGAGCCCAGACCTGGCTCGCTTGCAGTACTGTCTGTTCAATCAGGAGAAGAAAAAAGAAAGGGCCCCACAGGGTGAAGCAGCCGTTTCCACACAAAACGGTCCAGAATAAGAGGGGCCTGGGACTTTCTGAAGAGCGGCTGGCAAAGGAGGAGAACGCGCTCCCAGCTGAGAACTGTGAAGCGAGAGCAGAGCCACGCCCGGGGGCACGTGGCTGCCTCACACAGGGGCTGACATCCGTGCAAAGTGACCCGGATCCAGGTCTGCTTCCCCCATGTAGGTTTTGGCATTTGTAAGTAATGTCTTTTTTTTTCAACCTCTATCAAGTTCCAAGCTAAGGGACCCCTCCAGGGTTGGTCGCAGTGGTCTTCAGAGAGAAACCCTAATGTGGACCAAGGGAGCCATCTCCCCCACCCTACAGAAGGGTCCCTTAATGAGCAGCGGGGGGGTGCCGCGGGCTGCCATGGCTCGCAAAGGCTTTTCGACTCTTACACCAGAAGAGAAAGAAGGTGGATTAAATCAGAGGTTTCAGTGCTGCCAACCGTCAAGGAGGAGTGTGTCATTTTCTGTGCGCCCTCTGCTTGTACTTCAAGTAAGAGTCTCCCAGCCGGCAGCCTGCAGAGCAGAGACAAATTGCCCTGACTGCGCTCAGCTTCAGCTCTCCTAGTCCCACTCAAATCCACCCTGCAGCGCCTCTTCGTCTCCTAGCATTCCTCTTGGAAACCTGAAGAGGAGTCCCGGAAAGCCTTGGACTTGCACCGGAAGGGGTGGAGGCTGGAAAAGCTTTCTGCCTTTTCCTGGTCTCCTTCCAACCTGTAACCGCCCCTGCCACGTCTCCAGTGGGTGTTTTCCTGCTGTCCTATCCAAGGCCCTCAGCAAATCCCAGTCTCAGGAAGTGAGATTTAGCGTCTGTAGATGTCGGCCTGGACTTCTGAATTCTACTTCCAGGTCTGCTAATGATTTTCTTCCAAGGGCAGATCATTGCCTCACGGGCAATGTCCCCCGCTCTCAGGAACAGTTGTCACTGAGACACCAACCCTAGGTTCTCCAAAGAAAATGCGAAGCAAATTACCCGGTGAGTTCAGCAGATTCAGGGTATGATACAGGAAGAGAATTCATTCATTCATTCATTAAGCAAATACTTACTGATGACCTGCTTCATACCCTGTAGGAAATACACAGAGACACAGAGATGGTCCATATCCTCCAGAATCGTACGGTTGAGTGGAGGAGACAAAACAAAAGCTTTTTTTTATAGTACAAGAGCCTAAAGGGCCCCAGGAGTTCTGGGGAGGGAAAGAATTAAAAACTTCTTACAGCTGCTTTTCTAATGCTTTTTGATTGGCTGCCATAGGACCAAACTCACCCAACTCAACCCAAACTAATTTGAAGAACAGTCATTGAGACTGTAAAATATGAAATGCCTGAGGGAGCCACAAGCGCCCTGGTGAGCAGCAGCGGCCTTGGGCTCTTGCTCTGCGAGGACACTCACTCTGCTGAGCACTTGGTGTTACCATCCGAGAGCCCACAGAAGGTGAAGTTATTACCCCTGTTTACAGACGAGGTAAAGGAGGCTCAGACGAATGGCAATGCAGGGATTTGCAAACATTCCGGTGTATCTGTCCATTCCCTAACCACCACACTTCCTGCCTCCTCTTCCCAGCCAGAAAAGTATACTCTACCAGAACGCAAACAAACAAACACAAAAATGCAAAAGAGGGCATGCTAAGAAAAGAAATACTAGAATGTGGTGAGGATTCAAAGATGGTGCTCGCCACGTGGAGGAGGTCAGGGCAGGCTGGATGAAAGCGCAGGTGGACTGGGCCATAGGGCTTCAGCAGGCAGGAACGGGGCAAAGTGCCCTGGAAGGCCGTGACCATATCTTTTCTGAGGGACAGAGTGCTGGCAGGGGGTAGGATCTCTCTAGAGCACGTGGCATAATCTAGTCTGGCTGAAAAATATGGAATGCCTCAAAAACTTGCCTTTCATCCTCAGCTCCCCTCTGAAACTTTGCTGTAGGGTAAGGGCAAGCAACAGGCATCTTATTATAAAATGAACTAGTTTTCGCCAAGCCTAGGAGCTGCTGAGACCCTTCAAAACAATGGACAGGCTATCTGTTGAGAGCATATAATTCCCTGTTAAACAGTAAAATTTCCATTCCCCAATAATCAATTGATCTAATTGCATCAGTCTAGTCTGGAACAGAGACGCTGGTAGCTAGGTGTTGGCATTGATTGAGAGGTTTGTTACCAAGCAAGGCTCGCTGCCGAATGCACCCAGAGCCAATACTATGATATTGGGATTTTGAGAAAAGAAAGAGTTTTATTGTAAGTTCGACCAGCAAGGAGACAAGAGTAAGGCTCAAATCTGTCTCCCCAATCTGAGCGCTAAGGGAGATTTTATGGGAATGGGAGGTGAGAGGTTGGAACAAAAGTGGGAGGTTTGACTTGGCATTGTCCAATTGGCTAATTACAGAGTTAACCATATGTGGTAGAGTGGATTTTAGGCTGGATCTTCCTTATTGAAGGATCTCTTGCATTTGATTTGCTTCTGATGTCTCCTTGTCCTCATAATCTACGTTCCGAGAGAGGTGACCTCTGTTCCTGATTTCTCAAAGTTCATCTAAAGGACATGAGCCAGTATTTTCTGTGCATGCTCAGGTTATATGACCTGCGGTTGATCTTGGCTGCCTGTAAAACAAGCTCAGAAGAAGAGGTTACAGGATCAGAGGACATCCCCACAAACCAGTTTTGACTTGCCCGTGGTTTCAGGTACATCGCCAGGAATTTGTTTCTAGCAATTTTGAAAATATTCATTTATTTTTAATAAATGAGAGGAGAGTCAACATTAGCCCACTAACTTTGCTGTCATCTCACTTATTTGCACCACTACCACCACCACCCACGGTTTCTTTGGCGTCTGAGGAAGGCAGGGAGCTACTGCTGTCACAAGAAATTAATGGGGGTTTGCCCAATGGGGAGCCTCCTTCTCCTTGGTGTCACTGCCATGAAAAGCTTGGGAACCCCTGGATGCCGGTGGCTTTAACCTCTATGCAAACAGGAGCTTTTCATTCCCAAGCACATAGTAGGTACAAAGGAAATTCTTTAAGCAACTATGAGGAAAGGGCTAGTAACCTAAAAGCATTAAGGGCCGGGGACCAATGTGGCTCAAATGGTTGGGCGTCTGCCTCCCACATGGAGGGACCTGGGTTCGATCCCTGGGACCTCCCGGTAAAATTTAAAAAAAAAACAAAGTAAGAAAAGCATTAAGGGCCGATGATCATCTCATCTCAAAGAGACATTTGCAAATATGTGCCTGCACCCAGATCTTTCAGAAACATTTTGGGGGTCTTTGGGGATGGCAGAGGGGTGGAGTATGTGTGTGCTGATGCCTGTGTGTGTCTAATTTTCATTTCGACTGCATGAACCAAACAGCCTAAGACACTACGTGGAATGTTCTAGACACCAGCACCTGTTCGTGATTTGGGGCCTTCAAGCCCCACACATGGAGATAATTCATGACATCAACCAGGCAGCCTCATCCTCTGCCTCCTTCCAGTAAACCCTCCCTATCTTCGAGATTGGACTGGAAGTAGCAGAAGGAAGTTTCTTCCCCTAGTTTCATCCCACCCTCACTTACCAGGAGACCCTTCATTATGCAAAGTTATTAATTAGGCATGCAGACAATTACTCAAGAGGTAGAAAAAACAATGGTTTGAAATGTGCCGTTGTTTAATTGCATGAGAATACTTCCAGCTAAACAAAAGTGTAACCCTAACACTGCGGTAAATCGCATGGACTTTTGCCAGGTTGTTTAAGGCAGGATGGAAAGTTCAGCCAGTCAAAGCACAAGGCTCCTCATTCTGCAACTCACAAAACCAGCCCTTTGCAAGGAAGCAGCTGAGACCCAATGATGCCAGTCATGTGAGAAGAGAGAAAATGTGAAAAGCAAACTAAAAGCTTTGAAAAAGGCAAGTCCAACTTATATGCTATTATGGCTCAGACATGGGCCACTCCACCTAGAAAGAAAGTGTTAATTTATTTCTAAGGAGTAGCAAAAGTTACTGGAATCACAGTCTAATCATCAAGTCTCATGGTCTTAAAAATCGCCTCTGGGAACCTGCCTGGACCTAAATTTTTAATCTGTGCTACAGTAAAAAGTCCCTTGCTGAAACTTGGATCAGATGTCCATTTGTTGCTTTCGCTTCTTGATCAACTAAAAACATATCATAAAAGCACATTCCTGGGAAGTGGGTGTGGCTCAATCGATAGAGCCCCCGTTTACCATATGGGAGGCCCCGGGTTCGCTTCCCGGGTCCTCCTTGTGAGGGCAGGCCGGCCCGCGCGGCGCGGTGGGCTGATGCAGCAGGACCTCGCAGCAAGGGGGAGATAAGCAGACACAGAGAAGACACACAGTGAATGGACACAGCAAACACAAGCAGCAGTGGGGGATAAATAAATAAATAAATCTTTTAAAAAAAAAAGCACATTCTTTCTAAAAGGAAAAACTTGAGAGTTACTCTCCTTGCTGTGCTCGCAGCACAATTTTTCTAAAATGAAAGAAAGCTCCACATGTGCACTGAAGGGAGGAAATGTGCCTGCATCCTGGGCCAGCTGTAAGAAATACTATTACATTATCAGAATCGGACAGAAACCTGTGGGTAGGAGGTAAAAACCTCCCCATGCAAGCAGCAGCTCTGCATGGGCGGCGGGGGTAGGTCGTACAGGGGGGAGGGTTAGGAGCCTGGGCAGAGGCTCACTCAACTTTAAAAATGGAATGTCCTCTAGGTAAAAGGAATTTTAGAACTGGAATGATTACAAAGGAACATGCAGAGATGGCTTATTCTGGAATCAGCTCTTCTTGAAAAAATATTTATTTTAAAGACCAAAGCCTGTTTGGGAGCCCCTCACCAGCTTTCCACTTTTCCTGGCACATGGCTATCGGGGTCCCAGCCAGCTCCCAAACGCAGTCACTGAGACGTATGATGTCACAGTCGGGGAGGCACACTCCCACACACTAGATGTGGAAACATCTTTTTAAAATCCTGTACTTGAGCCTGTTTTGCAAGGTTGTGTGACTGTGTCCCCAGAGAGGGAAGAGAAGGAGGCCTGAGGAGCAGAGAGAAAAGCTCAGGAATGAGCTGCCCACTGAGCAATGCAACCTCTTGACTACAGCTTGACGCCCTTTTAAAGGACGTCTCTTTGAAGCACTGCCTCTCTGGTCAACTAAAATAGCAGCATCTTGACATATTAGACTTTGTCCCCCAACTTGGGAAAAGCAACACGACATTTTAAGTCATTCCTATGTGCCTCTTGGGCAACCAGGGAGGTGGGTAGACACCAGGGCAGTTACGTTCCCACTCGGGGCAGGCTGTGGTCTAGGCTGTAAGGCAGAAATAACATGGGACAGTTAGCAGACCGCGCCTGATGATGCACAATCAAGTGTCAGACTGTGACCACGTGAGGTGGCACAAATTCAGTTGGGTGTGTGGCAGGCAGGCTTCCTCAGGAAACAGACTCTGAGGGGAGATGAGGGCGCAGGAAGCTTCTGGGGCGCTCTCAGGTCAGGGCTGTGGGGAAAGGCAGAGGGACAGTCTGGGCTGGGTCAAATGGGAGGCGCCTTCGGAGCAGCCCCTCAAATCCCCCAGGCACTGGGTGGGGGGCGCAGGTAGGGCGTGGGACCCAGGCCAGGGCAGCTCCCTGCAGAGGCAATTCCACGTGAGCCCACAGCACCCCATCCTCCTCGCTGCGGGGAGGCCTTCTCCCATCTTGAAGGGGCATCTGGGCTGCATGGCATCCACGGGAGGGCAGCCCACTCCGGGAAAGTGCTCCAGAAGCCCCTGCCCCTGCCTGACTGATCTGGGGGCAATCCCCAGACTCAAGCTGAAAAATTCCAGTCTTCCCCTGGGAATTGAAACAGCATCAACACCCCCAACCAGCAGCTATGGAAGCAGCAGTAGTGCCTGCAGAGAAATCTAAGATGCCTGTCCCTGCAGACTCTGGACCTCCCAGTTCCTGCCACCTGGAAGCAGGGTGCCCACTCTCCCACTCTCCCTGCCACTCCATGAGGTACCTCAGGATTTCCCAGAAAATCCACATATGGGCCTGTATTCTAGAACTGGGGTTTGTTGGTTGGAAAAAAAAAAAAAAAAAGATTTCCCTAAATGATAAATAAGGATGAGAAGAACTAAAGAAATGAATTAAGATGTGATTTTTGTATACCTACCTCTCGTAGACTCTCAGCCCCAAGAAGGCAGGGAACAGGCCTGCCTTTTTCCTGTGGGGTTCCCACTAAGCACAGTGATTGGCGAAGCAGCGTGTTTTAGTTTGCCAAGGGGATGTGGATGCAAAGTACCAGAAATGTGTTGGCTTTTATAAAGGTATTTATTTGGGGGGAAAGCTCACAGGGGTTGTGGGTATAGCTCAGAGGTTGATCACCTGCTGCACAAGCACAAGATCCTGGGTTCAATCCCCGGTACCTCCTAAAAAAAAAAAGCTCACAGTTCCAAGGCCATGAAAGTCCAACTCAAGGCACCATAATAAGATGTGCTTTCTCACCAAAGTCAGCTACTGTTGATCCTGGAGTTGTTGCCACATGGTGAAGCAAGATGGCTACCAATTTCTGTGGAAGTCTCTGCCTTCCCCTTCAGAACCTACCACAGGGCTTCTTAACCTTTATTGTTCCACGGAATCCCTTTGCCAGTCAGGTGAAAACCATGGACCCCTTACTAAGTCCACACTATACTGTGAATTATTTAATAAATATATCACACCCGCACCAACACGTCCTCACAAGAATAATGTTTTTTTTTTAATTTCACTTCAAGCTCATGGACCTCTTGTTAAGAGCCTCTGATCCACCGTCTCTTGGAGCTCAGCTTTGAGCAACCAGATAGGGCTTGTCTCTTTCCAGGCCTCCTCTCACATTACAGAATGATATCTGCCAGCTCCCTTTTTCCCCTGTCTGCCTGAGTCTCTGTCAGACCCAGCAATAGGGCAGAGACTCAACATGAATCACACTCCACTGATATAGTCCAGTCAAATGGGTCTCACGCCCTCAGGAATGGATTAGTTTAAAACATAATATTTCTCTTTTGGGGATTCATAAAATAATTTAAAACTGCCACACAGGGCGTCTAGCAAAAGTTTGTTCAGTGACTGGATGGATGGATGGATGGATGGACGAACAAATGAAAACAGAGAACTTCATGTAGGCTGGGATGGTCAAAGGGCTCCAAGGAGGAGACGGAACTTGATCTCAGCATTACCTGGAAGGATCTAGCTGAGCAGAGAAAGGGAACCTGCCAGGAAGAGGAGCAGCAGGAATAAATGATGGGAGCAGAGGGTGTGGATTCGGGGAGTGGAGAACATGGCAGACCCTGACAGCAGGCAACAGAAAGATATCATGCGGCCCTGGGGAAAGGATAGCGGCGCTCCTCTCCTTCCCCTTGAGCGAAGACTCACCTGAGAGACCTTCTAAGGCCAAAGCCTGTTAGAAATGTCCACCCACCATTATTGCTACTGAAAAAGTAAGAAGCCATTTTATAGCTCCCAGAGTCTGCCTCCCACGTAGAGAGGGAAGGTCTATGGCTACAAAACACGGAATGATGAGCTGTGACGCCGCCTGAGCAAGATCCCCATGCACACGGCCCCACTACCTGAAAACTCGGGGCAAGGAAGAAGGCTGCAACAGCAGGGCACAGCATCCTGGGAGGTGTGGCCCCACAAGGAAAATCCTATCGCTGAGTCAGAGAGGAGAGAGTTCCTGGGATTGCAGTCACCCTGAGGTTGCCCAGTGTGATGGTTGGGCTCCTACATCAGCTTGGCCAGGTAATAGTGCCCAGTTGTCTGGTCAAGCAAGCACTGGCCAAATTGTACTGTGAGGACATTTTATGGACATAAGTCATCAGTGTGTAGATTGCATCTATGGCTGATGGCATCTACAATCAAATGAGAAATTGCCATCAGTAATGAGAAACATCTCATCCAATCAGCTGAAGGCCTGAAAAGGAGAAGTGATTTCAGCAGTTAGAGAGAGAATTCCCATCTCTACTTCAAAAAGCCAGCATCTCCTGGGGAACGCATGGAGGCCCTTCATCGGAGTTCCTGGCTTGCAGCCTTCCCCAAAGAGACCTAGGCCTTTTACCAAGGTCATTGGGGAAAGGAAAGGATCAGACATTTCATGGATTATTAGACACTGACTCAGAAGTGACATTAATTGCAGGAGGCCCAAAACGTCACTGTGGTCCACCAGTCAGAGCAGAGGCTTATGGAGGTCAGGTGATTGAGGGAGTTTTAGCTCAGGTCTGTCTCACAGTGGGTCCAGTGTATCCCTGGACCCATTCTGTGGTTATTTCCCCAGTTCCAGAATGCATAATTGGAATAGACATACTCACCAGCTGGCAGAATCCCCAGACTATTTCCCTGACTTGTGGAGTAAGGACTATTAGAGTAGGAAAGGTCAAGGGGAAGCCACTAGAACTGTCCCTACCTAGCAAAATAGTAAATCAAAAGCAATACTGAATTCCTGAAGGAACTTCAGAGATTAGTGCCACCATCAAGGACTTGAAGGATGCAAGGCTGATGATTTCCACCACATCCCTCATTCAACTGTCCTATTTGGCCTGTGCAGAAAAACCAGATGGATGGAGGATGACAGTGGATTATCATAAACTTAACCAGGTAGTGACTCCAACTGCAGCTGCTGTTCAAGCTATGATATCATTGCTTGAGCAAATCAACACATCCCCTGGACCTGGTATGCAGCTATTGATCTGGCAAAAATTTTTTTGCTCAATTGCTCTTAGTAAGGACTACCAGAAACAGTTTGCTTTCAGCTGGCAAGGCCAGCAATACACCTTCACTGTCCCACCTCATGGGTATATCAACTCTCCAGCCCTAAGTCATAATATTGTCCACAGGGACCTTGATTGTCTCTCCCTCCCATAAGACATCACACTGGTCCATTATATTGATGATATTGTGTTGATTGGATCTAGTGAGCAAGAAGTAGCAACTACTCTAGACTTATAGGTAAGGCATTTCTGTGTCAGAGGATGGGAGGTAAATCCAACAAAAATACAGGGGCCTTCCACCTTGGTGAAATTTCTAGGTATTCAATGGTGTGGGGACATGTTGAGATATTCCTTCTAAAGTGAAGCATAAGCTGTTGCATCTGGCCCCTCCTATGACCAAAACAGAGGCACAATAGCTAGTTGGCCTCTTTGGATTTTGGAGACAACATATTCTCATTTGGGTATGCTATTCCAGCCCATTTACTGACTGACCAGAAAAGCATCTAGTTTGAGTGGGGATCAGAACAAAAGGAGACTCTGCGACAGGTCCAGGCTGCTGTGCAAATAGAGATGCTGTCTGGAGCCTTTGGCATGCCCCTATAGGAGACTCACAACACAGACGCTTAGGATTTTGGAGCAAAGCCCTGCCATCCTTTGCAGGTAACTACTCTCCTTCTGAGAAACAGCTTTTGGCCTGCTACTGGGCCTTAGCAGAGACTGAACACATAATGATGGACCACCAAGTTACCATGAGACCTGAGTTGCCTATTGTCTTAGTTTGTCAAAGGCTGCCAATGCAATATACCAGAAATGGGTTAGTTTTTATGATGGAAATTTTATTAGCGTAAAAGCTTACATTTCCAAGGCTGTGAAAATGTCTAAATCAATGCATCATCAGAGATGCTTCCTCACCAAAGGTTGATTTTGTGCAGATCCTGGAGTCCTGCCACATGGCGAAGCAAGATGGAGGGTCTGCCAGTCTCTCTCTACTTTCTCCTCAAGCTCAGCTGTGGGTGATCAGGTATGTCTGCCTGGGTCTGGTCTCCTTGAGCGTCTCAGGGCTTCTCTTTCTGCAGCTGTAGGTGAACCTGGAGTACTCTCTCACATATGGCAGGATCAAAATGACAAATCTCCCTTTCTCTGTGTCTCTTCTTTCTCTGTGTGTGTTCTCAGTTTATATAAGACCCAGCCAGAGAACACAGACCCGACCTTAGTTATGCCTCACTGACATAGTCCAATCAATAGCCCTAAAGTGATCTAAACAAGTGGTGTAATCAAAGGTCCTTTAACTGAATTTAATGCAATCAAAAGGCCCCACACCCACAGGAATGGATTAGCTCAAGAACATAATCTTTTCTGAGATTCACAAAATTCAAACTGTCACACCTATCATGAGGTTGGTGTTATCTGACCCACCCAACCATAAAGTTGGGCATTCACAGCAGCACTCCATCCTAAAATGCAAGCGGTATACACAAGATAGTGTTCAAGCAGGTCCTGAAGGCACAAGTAAGTTACATGAAGAAGTGGCCCAAATACCCATGGCCCCTACTCCTGCCACATTACCGTCTCTTTCCCAGCTCATAGTTATGGCCTCTTGGGGCATTCCTTACAATCAGGTGACAGAGGAAGAGAAAACTTGCTTTACAGATTGTTCTGCATGAAATGCAGGTACCACCCAAAAGTGGACAGCTGCATCACTGCAGCCCCTTTCTGAGACATCCCTGAAGGACAGTGGTGAAGGGAAATCCACCCAGTGTGTGGAACTTTGAGCAATGCACCTGGTTTTATCATTTTGCTTAGAAGGAGAAATGGCCAGAAGTACATTTGTATACTGATTCATGGGCTGTCACCAATTGTTTGGCTGGATGATCAGGGACTTGGAAGGAACATGATTGGGGAATTGGTAACAAAGAAGTCTGGGGAAAAGGCGTGTAGATAGACCCTTCAGAGTGGGCAAAAAGCATGACGATATTTGTGTCCCCTGTGAATGCTCACCAGAGGGTAACTTCAGCAGAGGAAGATTTTAATAATCAGTAGATAAGATGATCCTCTGTGGATACCAGTCTGCCTCTTTCCCCAACCACTCCTATAATTGCCCGATGTGCTCATGAACAAAGTGGCCTTGGTGGTAGGGATAGAGATTATGTGTGGGCTCAGCAACATGGACTTCCCCTCACCAAGGCCAACCTGGCTACAGCCACTGCTGGTTGCCCAATCTGCCAGCAGCAGAGACCCACACTCAGCCTCCAATATGGCACCATTCCCCAAGGTGATCAGCCTGCTACCTGATGGCAGGTTGATTACATTGGACCACTTCCATCATGAAAAGGGCAGTGATTTGTTCTAACTGGAATAGACACATACTCCAGATATGGGTTTGTCTTCCCTGCACTCAGTTCCTCTGCCAAAATTACCATACATGGAGTGAACTTACTGACTGTCTTATCCACCACCATGGTATTCCACACAGCATTGCTTCTGGTCAAGGAACTCACTTCACATGAAATGATGTGCTTGAATGAGAACATGCTTATGGAATTCACTGGTCTTACCATGTTTCCGATCATCCTGAAACACCTGGTATGATAAAAAGGTGGAATGGCCTTTTGAAGACTCAATTACTGTGCCAACTAGGTGGCAACACCTTGCAGGGCTGAGACAATGTTCTCCAGGAAGCTGTGTATGCTCTAAATCAGTGTCCACTCTATGGCGCTGTTTCTCCCACAGCCAAGATTCACCAGTCCAGGAATCAAGGAGTGGAAATGGCATTGCCACCATTCACTATTACCCCTAGTGATCCATAGGAAAATTTTTGCTTCCTGTCCCTGCATCCTTAAGCTCTGCTGATTTACAGGTCTTAGTTCCAAAAGGAGGATTACTTCTACCAGGAGACACAAAACGATTCCATTGAACTGGAAGTTAAGACTGCCACCTGGCCACTTTGGGGTACTCATGCCTTTGAATCAATGGGCAAGGAAGGGAATTGCTGTACTTGCTGGGGTGATTGATAATGACTATCAAGGGGAAATAGGACTGTAACCACACAATGAAGGTCAAATGTTTGCCTGGAATACGGGAGATCCTCTAGGGCATCTCTTAGAACTACCAGGCCCTGTGATTAAAGTCAATGGAAAATTGCAACAATCCAATCCAGGGAGGACTAACAATGACCCAGAATCTTCAGGAATGAAGGTTTGGGTCACTCCAGCAGACAAAGAATCACAGTCCACCGAGGTTCTTGCTGAGGATAAAGGGAACATGGAATGGGTAGTAGAAAAAGGTAGTGATAAATACAAACTACAACTACATGACCAGTTACAGAAACAAGGACTGTAATGGTCATAAATATTTCTTCCTTGTTTGAGTATGTTTGTACATAAAACAAATATCTTTGTTTTCTTCCCTGTCTTATCCCCTTATCATATGACATAAGTTTTAAATCTTAAACTTGACATCCTATAACTTAAATACTATGGCATGAAACTAGTTATAGCATGTCAGGTTTAAAGAGTGAATATTACCCAAGGACTTGCACCCTATTCTGGAAAGATTTACTGCATTCCTGGTTATATGCAGGACAGTTAAGTATTGTTAGGTGAAAAAAATTTATATATACATATGTTATTATTATTTAGAGATTAAGTATGGTTTAAGGGGATGTGTATGGCTGCCAAGTTGACAAGGGGTAGACTGTGATGGTTAGGCTCATAAGTCAACTTGGCCAGGTAATGGTGCCCAGTTGTTTGGTCAAGCAAGCACTGGCCAAATTGTACCGTGAGGACATTTTGTGGACTTAAATCAGTGAGTAGATTGCATCTATGGCTGATGACATCTACAACTAATTTAGGAGATTGCTTCAATAATGAGAGACGTCCCTTCTAATCAGTTGAAGGCCTAAAAAGGAGAAGGGAATTCAGCATTCAGGGAGAGAATCCCCACCTCTACTTCAGAAAGCCAGCATCTCCTAGGGACCTCATCAAGGATCTTCATCGGAGTTCCTGGCTTGCAGCCTGCCCTATGGAATTTGGACTTGTGCATCCCCATGGTCACATGAGACAATTTTATAAAATCTCATCCTATTTACAGATAACTCCTGTTGGTTCTGCTTCCCTAGAGAACCCTGACTAATACACTAGGCTCCCTGGGATTGCCTTGCACCCTGGAATTGCAGTGCACCCTGGGATTGCTGTGCACACTGGGATTGCAATACACCCTGGGATTGCAGTGCACCCTGGGATTGCTGTGCACGTTGGGACTGCAATACACCCTGGGATTGCAGTGCACCCTGGGATTGCCTCGCACCCTGGGACTGCTGTCCTGGGTTTGCTGTTCACCGGGGCTTGCCGTGTGCTCTGGGATTGCAGTGCATCCTAGGATTGCCAGGCACCCTCAGTTGCAGTTTATCCTGTGCTCCATTAGTTCAAAGAATCAGTGAACTGGTGCAAGGGGTTATGAAGTCATCATAGCGAGCCCCATGAGAGGCCCCACTATGTGAATCTCTTAGGAAATAGGAAGAGAGCAGAGCACTTCACATGGATCTGTGCCCCATCTGTAGATCTAAGAAGGGCAAGTACAGAGTGAGAAAGTCAAAGGCAATTAATCCCGAGGTCTGAGAGCAATCATCAAGTGTGAACAGATCTCACTTTTGTTTGAAGCTCAGAAAAGGGAGGGGGGAAAATATCTGGAGGACTGTGAAACCTCCCTGAGAAGACGAATAAGGAAACAATCCCCCAAAAGACTCACAGAACAAGCCTACAACAAAACATGATAGAATGCAGAAGAAATTTTTCAGTAGAAAATTTTTCCAGAAGAAAAATTAGGAAACTGTTGTTGTCAAGACAAAGAAGACAAGAAGATGTGTGTGATCAATTTATAAAAGCACAAAGAGAAAACTGGTTAACATGAAGGCAAAATTATTGGTTCT
>JAQZBX010069232.1:0-15590 GCA_029593785.1 Cabassous unicinctus | reverse complement strand
TCCTTTCTTCCTAGTTTCCAGAAAAACTGAACTGAAAGTGGTCCCTAGAGATCAGGTCTCACCTGGTTCCCACTGATCCCTTGTGTCCTTCTCTCCCTCCTTGACTCTTGTGTTTCCATCGGTGAAAATTCAGCTTGTAAATTCTGCAATGCCAATTCCTCTATAACATCTTGCCCTATCCCCACTCCACACTGAGGTAGAGGGGGTCACCACCTGGTCTTCCTCTCACCTTCTCTGTATCTTTCCGTGGCCAGCATCACAATCTACTTCATCCTTATTTTGTGGACCTCTCCTCTTATTTCTATTTAGTATAATCACATTGGGGATGGATGCTGTTTTTCATCTTTGTATTCCCCACAATGCCTGAAAGATTATTTTAAATAGGACATGCAACTGATACTTAATTTTTAATAGACGGATGATTGAATAAATGGTGCTATCACGTATCACCCTATTTCCATCTAAAGTTTGAGTTTGTTAGCAATTTCCATACTGAAAATCAGTCACAATTTTGAGAATGAAGTGATAACAAATAACTTTGTAGAACTAGCATTTTATAAGATATTGCCTTTCAAATGAAAACTACAGGCAGAGGGAGGAAACGGTTTTCATAACTTTGTAATTTATACAAATTTCTTCCCTGCATTAAAGTGTAGGAAAATAGGGGTAGCACATGATTAGTGACAGAAATAACTCAATCATGATTTGTTTCATTTTTTTGCTGTTTGGATAGTTGACGATGAGCTGACAAATACTTAAGTCCAATGAACCGGCTACCAAAGCATTTTTCCCTATGGAAGAAAAGAGCACCTTGGGAAGAGTAAAAAACATCAATCCTCACTCCTTTGCAATAATATGACATTCTTCACATGCAAATAGTCTTTTATAGTCTGGTGTCACTTTACATATGTTTGCCAATTCATTGTCCTAAATATAATTTCTTTAGGCTTAATGATCTTTCTGTTACATAACTATAACCAAAATTACAATTTACAAATATTCCTAAATTTTGTAGACACCCAGAAGAACACTAAAATCTTTTCAAACTCCGTAGATGTTTGCTCTACATGAAGTGAAGAAAGGTTATTATACTGCGTTGCTCATATTATAGCTATTATACACTAACAGGTTGCCTGCAAGATGCCGAATTCATAGCACATTGGGGAATCTAAGAATTAATCTCCTGTTGGTCTTTTAGATAGAACCCTTTATGGTAAGAAATATAACAAAGAGTTAGTCAAAATGAAAAACTCTCATGGTGAATGCTACTAATATTTAAATACACCTGTAAGTGAAGCTTCCTACTGTTCCATTTAACACTTCAGTAAAAGACTAACGAACTGTGGAGTGCTTTGTGCTTCTCTTGTTAATCTGGAAGCTATGTTTAATAGAATGGCCTTTTTTGAGATACAGGAACAACCCTATTTAGGTTGAGGTCAGGAAATATCCAGTTAGTTGGCTTATTTTAAAACTTAAACAGTATCTTAAGTAATTGAGTGCAGAGCAGCAGTTCCACGATCTTGAGAGAAGGGTTTGGGCATGAACAGGGTTTGGTTCTGACTTGAAATTGAAGTCCAAGGAAGGGTCAGGCATGGCATATCCTGAGGACTGACTATTGGAAGCCACATATTCGCTAAAGGCAATAGCCAGCTAGGCCTAGTACCAATGGGAAACAATTTCCTCTGGCAGCTTTTGAAGTTTGTTTTTGTAGGAAATTGCCTCGTGGAGCATATAAAGCTAATTCACCGCAGTTCCCAGAGCTCCCGCACACCAGGCTGGCCCTCCCCTGTGGACTAGGCCATCTTGTTGACAAAATCGAGGTCCGCTTTTGGCAAAGCTCCAGCTGTTTGTGTGGAGCCAGTCAGATTAGCCTGAAAGCTTCTAAATCTTCCAAAGTGTCCCCATGAAAGGAATATAAAATGGTGATGGCGATATGGCAAGACCCGGGGAACACAGAAAAGTCATGACATTTGTGTTTGGGTCTGCCGCTGTGATTCAATAACACAGAATTTGCTAGTAGATTCAACAGAGGTCAGGACACAAAAGTGATGGACGATCTGAAGTTCTATTTTTTTCCCGCTGAATCTGTGTAACGTGCTGGGTTAACTTTTCTTTTAGGGTTTGTTATCATGCTACAAAACTTGCCCTCCTCCCAGGCATCACAACAAATACTATTTCACAGTAGAATGCTCATCAGTATTTGAATAAATTAATTTAAAAATGAGTTGAGTTTCTTGGTTTTGCATAGAAAATTTTGGAAGACAGTCATATTTTATAAAATTAAAAGGGAAGAGAGCTCTTATTTTGATTACCCCTCCCTCCAACTCATTTCAATACATATTTATTAAAGAAGAGATTCAAGGACAAAAAAAACCCCCACAAAACATGACTTACACAAATTATTTAAAAAAAAAACAAGAGAAAAAGAAAGCTTGGATGTGACCCGGGACATCTAATTTGAGCTTGAAAATCAAAAGAAATATCAATTTAAAATATAAAAGAACCAGAATTTCTTTTTCCAGGTGTGAGAAATACTGAAGATTGAGCATAAAAGTGACATTAAGTGAACTGAAACATCAGAAACAAAGGAAACAGCAGCTGTGTACAGACTAGAGAGGAATGAAAGTGAAATAACATTTAATCACATGGGGAAACAGAGTTTGAAAGAAACTGTGTATTTGTTTGAATTTGATATTGTCCACAGCAGTGAACACTGAAGTTCAAAATGAAAAGCCATTTGTGTTATCCCCTTAAGGCTTCTTTGCTGAATTTAAATTTCTTAGGGAATAAAAGAATGAAAATCTGACGTGAGATCTTCTCTCGTACATTCTACAATAAATTTGACGACTTGCGTTTCAATAATTTTTGTTATGAAATTTGACAAATTGTCCTTCATCCTTTTATCACATACCTTCCATACTTAAATATCTTTTTCGTATGAATTTAAAAGTCACCTACATTCTTTTTGTTTGGAATGCCATTCTGGCAACTAGTCCTATCAATTTTTTTCCTGACCTTCATAATAATCTCACTCATAGTTTCATTTCTTTTTTGTCTCTTTACCTGAGTCCTTCACTTTTAGGCACAGAAGTTAATTCCAATCTCTGTGCACCTAAATCAGCACTTATTTCACCAAATATTCCACATATATTTTGGTCTTCTAGAAACAGTGAGCTCTCTGGTATCTGGAACAGTTTCTGGCATTTAGTAGATTTTGAAGGAATGTTTCTGAATGAACCCATGAATGCATGGTGGGTAAAAGCAAGGTTCCAAGGTCCAATTTTCTTGACTGAATCTTGGATCCCCCAGACAAGCTGTGTAATCTAAGACAAGTCTCCTCTCTGGGCCTTAATACTTGAACCAGAAAATGGTATCTATCTTATATAGTTGGCCTTATATGCAACTTAATGCATGAAAAGTGCTTATAAAAATGCCCAGCCAATAATAAGAATTCAAGAAAGTGCTAATTATCATCATCCTTCTCATCACCGTCACCATCATCCATGTATGTGACCACCTCTGTTGGAACCATGCAATGGTTCCCACGGCACACATACCCATGGATGGAATTCCTAGGTCATGGGCTATGCCATAATTATGAGGGTCAGCTATTTAATTTTTAAATTAAGTTTTAAGGCACTGGTTAGCAACATGCTTTTTTAGACATTAATAAACACTCTCCCAGGACTTTGAATATGCCAGGTATTTTTCCAAATGCTTTATGAGTATTAGGTCACTTAATCCTCATGAAATAAGGTACTCTTAGTAATGTCATTTCACAGAGGAGGAAACTGAAGAACAGAGAACTTAACTGATCTGCACAAAATGACACAAGAGTAAGTAGTGGACCCAGAGCAGACTGGTTCAGAAGCCCCTGCCTGGACCACTGCTTTCCTGTGCCCCTCACTGGGCTGTGCTCCTGTTAGACTCCTTTTCTTTTTTGACTTTGTGCTGCTCCCTTTCCTTTGCTCTTTCTTCCTGATTCCTCCTCTCCTTCCCTTTACCACAAGAAGGAGTGGGGAAGGAGTGGGGAAGGAAGGAAGAGAACAAAATGGTGTGGTGGACAGGAATTCTTTCTTTTCTTTTACCTGCTTCAAATTCTGCCCTGCTCCAAAGCCTACTAAATATATGCACAAAATATTACATGTTTCAAATCTTTATGCTCAAATGATTTTCACTTTAAATAGCAATCTTCCAAGCCATCTCTGTGTAACTATGAAGTTTGGTGATGTTTTCATCAAATAAGTTTCAAGAAGGTAGAGACAATCCCCTGGCAATTGATATAGTGACACTACAGCACTGCCAAATGCATACCTACGGGAGTTAACACCAAGAACTTCTTCCTCTCCTATTTTTAACCAAAGAGTGCCGGGAATCGCAATACTAATAGGAAGATACTGTAAATGAAATTGAATACTAAATTTTCACTGAAACATGAAAGAAGAATTAGACATCAAAAATTAAAATTAAAGCATAAAAAATTAAAAACGCAATTAATCCACTATGCCAAATTTCCCAGTGTTCTACTATTAACTCCATGTTTCTAAGTATATATTCATGTTGCAGAACATATATTTTCTTCCACATTATTTTTTTCTCATCTTGCACTCTTTGGCAGACCTTGACAAGTTATACAGTCTATCGGAAAGCCATTTCAATTTTCTTCTTTAAAGGCCTTTTCAAGGTACACTTCAGCCATCTGAGAAATGGAGGCTATTAAAACCACCTCAACAGTACGATATACTTTTAACTTGACATTTACAAAGTGTTTTTATTTAATTCAATCTTCAAAAATATTAACATTTTCTTTACAATGCTCAATGTGGGTGTAGATTTATTTTGAAAAAAGTAAATTGTGAATTTATCATAAGTAAAATAATCTGTTCATGTTTATATACATGAAAGAATAATGTATAATTTAGCTGGGCATTCAGTAATGAGAACTTGCTCTGATATTAATAGCTGAAACATATTTGATGTACTCTACAATCTTTTGTTCTACTTCATTAAAATTGAACTTATATTAACACAATTTTTCATGCTAACCTGAAAAACCATATTACATAAATAACCTTGTGAATTTTTTCATTTTAATATTACGATTGAAATAAAATATGTCAATTTATAGCCATAATTTATACAAACATAGCTGAATATAATTGCCATGTTTTAATTCCTTTTTAACTTAAAGGGAACATATGAACTTTCTGTTTTTAACATTTGATGGGCTTGTCTCTCTAAGACTTTTATTCAAAAAGAAGAAATGATCACTTTCAAATTAATGCCATTTATTTGAATAATTCAGAACTAAAACAGGCACAGCAAATAAATTTTGAACTAGTGAGAGGAAACTAACCTCCTTTAATTGTTATCAGTCTCTGCTTTTGTAAACAGAAAAACATAATAATGCGATTTTATTCATCTTCATACCTAATATATTTTGTATTAGTTGTTTCACAAGGAGAGTATAAAAGTGAAGGATATTAAAAAATAAGACTTTAAACAAATAATATTCTAATATTAATTTTGCATACTTATGTTCCAAAATGACCCCTTATCAATGATTCTGAAATATATTTAAATTATTATATAACCTAGTAACACGCAATAAGAACTTCTTAATGTTTATGTCCAGCCTAATGTTTCTCTTTCTTGAGTTCTAGATTATTGCTTCTAAAAAACTACTTTATAGTGCATTTAGATATATCAGCAAAATTTCCAAGATATTATGTTCCAACTCTCTTTACCATATCTCACAATTCTGTTTTGTTTTGCTGTTTTCTCTAGTATTTACCACCCCCCAACCCCCACCCCCGCTTTTTTTTTTTGCCAATGTTAAAACATTTTCCACTCAGCCAGGCTAAAAATACCAGGTTCATTTTCTACTTTTTCATTCCTTCACACTTCACGGTCATGTCAATTACATCTCTGAAATGCCTTCTCACTCAATGTGTCCTCCATAGTTGCATTGGTTATTTAACAGCTTTCTCTCTACTTGCCTTTCTCCCACCTCAAATCCAATGCTATCATATTATCAATCGTATTTCAAAACTATCTATCTGATACCTTTCAGTCATTTAGGCCTATGCCCCCATTAGCTTTTTTGTTCTTCAGTTTCCCCCTGGGGCTCAGAGCTCAGATATGGACCCCAAATTCTTTGATTGGTGCCCTGACCCCACTCTCTCATCCCAAACACTTGCAGATCATTTTTCCCTTCTCACATTCCTTATATTCACAGAGACTGAAGTTCTACTAGAAATGGAAATGGATACTTGGAACCATGAAGTTGTCATTCACTGGATTTCCTGATTCACCACTACCCAAAAACTTTTATTCCCATATTTTGCCTTTTGGATCAGACTCCCTTGGGTATTTCCTTCAAAAATCTTAGTGCCATGGACAGTGCAATTGGTGTGCTGGCTGATCCCATCATCTCACTCTCCCTGGAGAAGGTAATTGCTATCCTATGGTGTGATCTATTCCCCTATTCCCAGCCCTGATCCATCCAGACCCTCTCCCATTCCATGCTAGTGAAGTCAATGAAAGCCCAACCTACTCAAATGTCTATTAAGCAAAATCATAAAGCTTCCAGGACCATTATTCAGAATAGAATATATCCTATAAGATAGAATTAATTATTCAAAGGTCCTTTATATTATGTTGGAAAGATAGCATTTCTTTTAGAAGCAAAGGCTCTGACTCTTGCATACAGATGTAATTGTAATTAGAATGAATTGAATTGGAAGTTCATTTTTCATTTTCAAGTAGTTTTTAAAAAAAATTTAAGAAATATTGTTAAAAAATTTCAAACTTCCTTTGATTTATTTGTGGTCATTGACAAGTTCATGTAAGGTTTAGTTATTAACCTGATGACCAACTTTGACATAAAAAATAAACAGAGGACCCTACTTTATTTGTTAACTAATCTACCTTATTCTGCATAGTACCTACTGTAGATACCAAATCATATAAGAAGGCTAAACAAGAATCATCACATATAATATGGATATTATGATTTTATATTAACTTGTGGAGCAACAAAGCTCTTGAGAGGAGGACAAAACCAGGAAATTTTGAGAGAATGCAGTTGTGATCTAGGAGTGGATGGCATTTCACTCTGGTAGGGCAGTTTTTCCATATGCCAATTTGAGTGTTTCTGCTGTACATCTGTTGCACAACAGACATAAAATGGTTGGGTTCACTATCAATTACAGACTGGAACAAGTAAGATTTCAATTACAACGGGAGAGCAAAACAGCTGTGAAGTCCCCAAGGGGATGTGGAAGAACCAAAGGGTGAAGCAGGCATCATAATGGTACATTGCACGCTACTAATTAGGGAGACATGAAGTCAAGTTAAAAGAAAATATACCCCTAGATGCTCTGTTTCATAGAGACCATTTGGGTACTGAAAACAGCACCTCAGTGACTTGTCTCAGTCTGAATTCTCATGCAATTGTTGCCTCATGAGCAACTTAAATGAAAACTCTAGCCTAAAAGTATCTTATTTATTTTTAAGAAAATTTATATTTAAGTGAATGCAATTAATTTGGGACATTTAGATCATATCCAAATAATTTTAAGAGGCAGGGTGTCTTTAAGGGTTAGTAAAGTGAAAAAGTGAAGAAAATTATGATAATGAGTTTATTATAGGCTGCAGCTCCATAAATAAGGAATGCATAAATACAGGCACATATAAAAGTCTTCCACTCAACAAACATCTTATTCCTAGGAAAAAAAACAGGCATCCTTCAACTATATACACTGCATGACAATTATGTGGGTTTTCCCTATATGCCTTTTTTCATATGTTTAATTAAATGAAATATAAGCAGTGCAAATTAAAACAACATAGCATGCTATTGAAAATAAATTATTGTTTCTAACATAGTTAGAATTTAGCAATGTAGTTAGAATTAACCACAGGTTATATGTAATGTTAGAGCTATTTAGAAAAGCACATTTTCTCTGTTTTCATAACAACACATTTCATAAAAATAAAGAAAAAATAACAATGTCCTTTGGAATCATGCCACATTTGAATTGCCTGGTTTCTAACCCACCCAAATCACTTTTGGGGGGAATTCAAATACCTGGGTTTAAGGAAAGTACAATAACTATTATTATCATCACACATATTAACTGAAAGACTCCAAGGTTTACCCTGCGGATCATGCATAAATGCTTTCTAAGTTGGAGGGTTGAACATAGATCTGAAGTTGTATCTGGGCTCCCCACAAAGTAAATCTCTATTCCTTTATTTTTTCCACTAGTAGTTCACTTGGGAAAAAATAAAATTATGTATTAAATTGAGGTAAATGATAAATAGGGGTTCAATTAGGACAATATGGGTAAAGCAATGACCTTCTACAGGTAGGAATTACAGATTTTAGAGAACAATTGGACATACCAATACCTGGGATAATGGTAAGTTCCAATCTCATTAAATAGAAATATTATCATGGATAACTCTGGGCACACAGGATGATACTTTCCTAATATCAAATTTAGTTTCATTTACCTTCATAAATTGAAATTATGACTTGCCTTCAATTTTATTCTATATAGTTTTATATTTTTCAAAACCCAATATGTCTTCTTATATTTACCATTATGGCTGAGAGCAATATCTGTTATAAAAGTATTTACTGATGACCTAGAACTTATTTTAAACACTATCCTAAAAAATGAAAATTTATTTCCCCTGCCCCTTCACCCAGTGTACACAGTGAATGGATTCTAAAATATGATTTGAATTCCAGTACTTTAAAACCATCTGCATTGATCAGGAAAGGACAATTCCCAGCAATTCCCCACACTTTTCTTTAGTAACTAGGCTTAGGATGAAACTTCCAAAAGGAAAAGTATGGGTCCCATTTAGAGAAATAGACTTTGATCTTCTGTATCCCCTGTAGCCCCTGAGATGGTGTGTTATTTATCTCCAAATTATAGAAATAGAGCAACTCATGTCTTTTCTGAACAAGGTATGGCATAAAACGACTTCCAATTTGAGCACAAACAATAAAATAGGATCATTTTTGCTTATGCTTGTGCTTTAGAAATGATATAACACGTTTATTGATCCTAATGTTTGGGGAATAAGAATGAAATAGTGTCTCCTAATGCTAGGGTAATGGTAATGAAATATCATAAAACTATTACAAGCATTTTAAGGAAGAGGGAAAGGTTTACATTTGATGATGGTAAAGGGAAACTATTCTCTTTTCAGCTCTTGCTGGCATGGGATGTCTCGCTAACTTAGATGGATAGTAAAGAATCAGTGTATCAAAATTAAATTCAGAAACATGTCCGGCCTCTATGGAAACCATTAAAGAAGGACTCTGTATGACAGGCTACAGCAAATTTGCAGCTGCTGAGATTGTGTGTGTAGCCAAGTGCCACTTCACTCTTGATCTATGCTAAGTTGACTGGGAAGGAAATCAATTACTATCGGCAATGAACTTCAGGTATAACCAGGTTGAGACGCCAGCTACATGCAGGTGTGTGCCCTCAACAAAGATAATTCTGACTAAAACTTCATTAAGTAGGAAAGCTACTACATTCGCTGCTTTGAAAGTATTTGTTTTCTCCATGTAGAAAGAGACAGAAAGAGAAACCCAAATATTATATACCTTCTAACATCACCACCAAAATAATTGCTTTATCTAGTAGAAACTTTTCTAGAAGACCAGGTCTTTCAGAATAGTATTCACCACCACCGCCACCATCCGCCCTCCCCCCACATACAGCCTACCGTTTGCTCTGGTAAACATGCTAGAGTCTAGACATATTTAAATCTCGGAGACCACATGTGTTGGATATGTTGTTGCTTTCATTCTGGAATCCACTTCCTTTCTTTTGTTAACAGTGTTCTGAATTTGCTTTGGGGAACTTCCTCTTTACTTTTAGTTCCTGCTTCTGAAGTTCAGGGCCAAGACCCATTCAAACAGTACCTTCTACCCTTCTGGACACAGATACTGGTTTGGGGATGGGCACATGACCCATTTTTCCCTGGTGAGATAGGGAGACTACCAGGTCCAGTGTGTGAACTCCTTGATGAGTCTGTGTGCTGTGACCACGTGAGCTGGCACTGCTTCTGGAGCTGCTAAGCAGTCTATCAATGGAACACTCAATAGGAATGGGGATTGAGAGCTGATACCTGGTATCACTGCTTGGATCTCAAGTGAAGGCAACACTAAATGCCAAGTCAATAAATGCCATTTGGGGGAGATAAATTACATTTGTGACTTAAATCCCAAAACTTCCTACAGCGGTGCCCAATGCATGGTGGATCTAACAGATTTGACCCTAAAATATACAATGGTAGTCTATTTTCTAAAACATGTTTTTAAGAACATACATCCGAGAGGCAATTGACAAAGAGACATTTGAGTAGGGTGGGCTGTGGGTATGAACACCTGTGATGGCTTTAAGACAAATTTCAATCAAATCAATTTAGGGGAAAGCCCACAAATATACATACTACTATTTAATTTTGTATTTAATCATGTTTACCAGATTCCTCATATCTAACAACATACACAAGTTTGGTTTCTCTTTTGAGTCAGTGGATAAATATTTAGTGAAATAATACAGAAAAAAAAAATACTGCAAACACTCTCAATGGCATAAAAGATCCTAAAAGATCACATACCGGTAGGGAGCCTTTGTGGAATGCAGAGTATCTAAAAAATTTACTTTATGCCAATTGCTGCTTTTGCTATTAGGGAACATACAGCTTTCCCGACAACATATAGCCATATTTTTGAAAATAAATACAGTCCTAAAAAAATCCACAAGGCATTTCTCATATTTGTCATAGGAGCTTGGGTAGCTTGTTCATAGTTTTTATATCTAGAACACTTATAAAATAAAGTGTTAAGAGAAAGCCCCAAACTCATGAACATCCTTTTGATGTGGATTGTGGAACAATTTCCCCAAAAGGAAAATTTTAAGTTCTGTAACTCAAAGTGTACTCTAAATATATTGTGTGGCTTTGCAGTTCGCTTCAATAAAATCAGAAGAGTACATAGGTCAGTTTTCACTGTGCTAGTACACTTTATCATATAAATACACACTTAGGGATCTTTCAAGACACAGCTTAAGCTGGTAAATATATATTTACTTCTTAAAATGGAGATCAGTACAATGTTAGTTGATAATGGCATCTGTGTATTTGTAGACTTTAAAAAACTGATTATCGATGAGATGGACCATAATACTTCCTTTGGGGCCATTACAGTGGAAAATGTAAACACATATATAGATAATCGAAAAAATTTAAAGCAAAAAATACTTGTATATAAACAGTGCTTGAAAGCTTTCCAGGAACTAAATATAGTACTATGAGTATATATTTAACAAATTATTTGTAAAGAACTGGGGGGAAAGTATCACTAAAC
Organism: Cabassous unicinctus; assembly: GCA_029593785.1. NCBI lineage: Eukaryota > Metazoa > Chordata > Mammalia > Cingulata > Chlamyphoridae > Cabassous > Cabassous unicinctus. Next base: position 4,189 of record JAQZBX010069232.1, on the reverse strand, counting down.
ATAAACGAAATTTTCAATAGAAAAAAAATTTGTTTTCTCTAAATATACAAGGAAATCCCACATGTGGATAAATGTTGGTTAAGCAGATTCCTGTCTTTCTGTCTGATAGAAAATAAGAATGCCTTTTTCACTAACATATTGAACAAGATGTTATTATTACGCACCTAAAACACTAAAAATAGAAAATGATGCTATGACCTAAAATAATGTGGCTATCTCCTTGCACTTTATTTTTAGAAAGATGATTCATATCAGTTGTCCTATCTGAGTTGTTTCATTTTTATTTCTTTGCTTTCTTTTCTCTCTTCTATTTTCAATCTATCCTTTCCTTCTCTTTTCTTTCTCTTCACAAATCAAATTATTGGGCACTATATTTAGCTAGAGTCCCTTTACATCAGCTAAATCTCCATCTCTGAAATATATATAAATATGACTGGGAATGGAACATTTTAACATATATTTCCTGTCTCCTTGCCTTTGTATGCGAAGTCTGAAATATTAAGCACTAACATAAAAAAGAAAAGGAAGGAAGCTCTCCCCAGGCATTCTACCCATCTCTCCCCTCATCCTTGCTCTCTCTCACACCCACACCATACACTCTAGTTATTTCCTGGTAAATAAGATAATTTAATAAGAGCAAATTTCAAAATTCTAATAACTTTTTCCCCCATTCCTTTCACACAGGTAAAGAAACAAATATTGGAAACCACACACATACAAAAAATATATCTATGCCTAAACAGCACATTATCTTGCTGGATAGAGTAAAGCTATTAAGTAGTTCTTGCCTTTGTAAAATAAGTGCATTGATAATGACTCTTCAAAATAAGGCTGATACAAAATTATTTCAATATGCATAAATTTTTAAAGCATTCAAATTTTTCTGTAATAAAATTGATTTCATAATTGGCTGTTTCCCCTTTATGAGCAATTTGTAAATATCAATTTTACTATTTCATGCCTACAGATTTTTAAAAAGTATATTTCTCTGTATTTAACTTAACAATTGTTTTGTGCATTTGTATGTAATGGGTGAGTGTGTTGGTGACTGTGTTTGTGTTTTAGGTTTGATTATTCTAGCAGCTTCGATATATTACAGCCCGTGATGTGTTAGGAACCCAAATCTCAAGTGAGCATTTCAGAATATCTCCAAATTCAGTTCCTAAAAAAGCAAGAACATTAGAATAGAAAGATGCATTGCTTTTATTACAACGAATGTTTTCCCTTCCCATTTGACCATAATAGCTCAATATTAAAATTACTGAACTTAATAAAACTAAGCAATATTGATAATAATGCAACATTTATAATTTAAAAATAGCTTACAAAAAAGATTTTTAAAAAATCTTAAGCTGACTTTTTCAGCTCTGCTATAGCCAAATCCAGGCACGAGATCACCAAGTAGTCAATCACATTTTATTGCTGTCTTATATGACCAAAGGAAAAAAATGTCAGTTAATTTTTCTGCTAAGACTTCATAAATCAAACATGTACCCCTAAAGAACAACAATAGAAGATCTTGGAAATTTTAATTTAACTTTTTGTGGGAATATTGATAAATGCTCATGCTCTTTCACTAACTGCTAAATACAAATAGCACTCTATAGTTTGAATCCTCTCATAATTATGCAGTCTAGATAACTCCATATGTTTTGGGGACATAATTTCTAGAATACATGAGAGGAGAGAAAATTAATTTTTCTTTCATTTCTTATAAAGAGCTTACAGTAGTTTCACTATCAAATAGTCTTTTCCATGTGCTCTCCCTTGGGTTTGAAGTTATAATATATTAACATTTTAGTATATTAAACTTTTGTAGCTACTTTCAGGATTTGTTGAAGTTAGAATAATTGGATGTACAAGAAGTTATTACTCATTTTTCTTCCATGGTAATATTTTTAATATATTATGATTTGATCAAGATTAGTACTACCACTACTACTAAATAAGATGCAAGAATACAGTGACATTAATCTGTTCACTTCCATGTGACAGCATACTCAATGTCAGCAATTTGTGACAATGACAGTGGCTTTGTTAAAATATAGCTTGCAAGACAATCTTCAGTATTTACTGGATTTGATGAATAATCTTACTATAGGTTTGTTTATATGTAACTGTTCTATTGGGTCCATATGATAAAATATTTAAGGATAATGCCATGTATATTTAGACAGGTAGAGATAGATGATACTATCTAGTTAGCTACATGATTAGATAGATAGATGATACATAGTTAGGTATTACAAGCCTTACCTGGCAATGCTTTTTAGGTATGAGTGGGGTGGGGAAGTTATGCCAGTTGAAAGGAATAGAAATATCATGTGATTGAGGCCCTTAGAGGAAGCAAAGAAACAGGAATCGAAGGTTGTAATTATAACTAGGAATAACTGCCAATAAAAAATGAGGTTGGAAGGAATCTCTGGTAATAAGGAGCCACCAGATGATGCTGTTCTGAGCATCCCCCAAGTCCTCAAGAGGTACCAGAGATGAAGCTAACAGAAGCTGCCGAGAACTGCTGCTCACCTAGGAGCTACCACATTAGCAGTAAACGGGCCAGACCAGGCTTTCAGATGCCTGGTAGCCCTGGTTCTCTTTCTGCATTGAGTTACTCCTCAGGGAAGAGAGGGCCAGTCCCCAATGGCCATTTAATATCCTGGGGGAGGAAAGAGATAGTTGTTCTTTCAATTTACCACCCAGCAAAGAAAGACAACAGAAATTTTGCACCACCATATTAAGTGGTAGTAAAGCTTGGAGGTACAAAAATCCTGACCAATTGCTCATGAATATTAAGTGGCAGCAATACAGAAACTTAGATTTTTTTTTTTTTTTGATACAGTATATCTTTTAGAAAGGAAGTTAAAATAGCAATGTATTAACAAGAAGACATAACAGCAAGGGGTGGTTATTATTTCCTTACAGCAAAATATTTGTGAAGGAGTGATTTTAAAATGAATTATTTGAAAATCTATTGAAGTTTAATTTTAGGGAGAAAACAAATATGATTCCTTCCCCTTATGTGAATTTATATTCTACTGCCTAGCCTAGATATTTGTTGATTTTTATCATTTACAATGGATTATAAATTCTGATGATTGTATATTGTGTTTAACCATAAGAAACTTTTTATCCAGATAACGGAGTCATCCTTTACAGAATATTCTTCTGTTCGAAAATACACCCATCTGATCTTTCAAAAATCTTATGTGGGGCCCTGTGTTCTTCTCAAGTTACATCATGGTGTTAAATGCTTTGAAACAGTGTGTTTGTAGACACATAGTCTTTTCTGAAATGAAATTTTGGACCTCCTTGAGGATTTTCTGTCTCAGCCAACTTGCATGTTTTCAAAGAACTGCCTTATTAAACCAATAGGAATCTAGTTTAAGTTCTTCTAACATCTTTTGAATATGAAGCACTGTACCTACATTCAAAGAACTTAAAAATACAAAATGTGACAAAGGACAGAAAAGCATTTGAAAAACTTCTGAAATACATGCTGCCCTTAGACAACTTTCCTTTGAAATCTGCCACAAAAGCATTAGTATCTAGAAATATTCAACTTATTAGGGAAAAAAACCTACTCTGAGTGGATTGCAAAATCCCTTACTCTATCATAGTGACTCACAAAGCTCCTTAAAATAAAAATATGAATTCAATCATTAACAAAGGAATTATTTAACATGTAACAGGTTGGCACAGCAATGAATTGTAAATCTTCTCAACAAATAAATTACTGAAAATGAAAAATGATTTTAAAAATAAAAACTAAAATATTTAAATTATAAATTCATAATAAAAATAAAAAGGCAACTTACATGTATCTATGCGAAATATGATCAGTTTCATAGTTAGGAGTTTAGGATCTGGAGTTAGACTACCTGAGTTATATCTAGCCCCCATCCCTGCTTACTGACTGTTTAACCTTGAATAAATTACTTAAACTTCTTTAACCTTGGTCTCCTGGACTACAAATGGATAAGAATAGTTCCCTTTAGAGTTCCTAAGGTGACAAATAACAATATATTAAAGTCCCTAGTCCTCAGTAGCTATGTGTGGTGATGGCTATTATAATGATGGTGACGATGACGATGATGATGACGACCTACTAATATAGAGAGAGCCTTCTAGCCTAGCTAGTGCCACCCAGCTATGTGGCATTTTTCCTTTTCCTCTCAACCTGTTGTTGTAG
>JAQZBX010069231.1:0-15614 GCA_029593785.1 Cabassous unicinctus | reverse complement strand
AGGACATGTATTTTTTCTCACAACTGCATATCCAACCACTAGCAAAATGCCTGCCAGAGCTCAATAGTATATGAGAAACAAATTGTAAGCATCATTACTTTTGAATATAAAGAAAAATTTACATTTATATGTAAAGATATAGGAACCTATAAAAGAACAATAATATTGAAGTTGGTTACTAAAAATGTTTGCTACTAAAGTACTACAGCATGCATTTTTCTTTTAAAATTTCAGAAGACTATTAAAATAGTAAGACAAAATTATTTCCTTTGGAAACAAATGACTCTACCCAAAATTTAAATATATTTCTTGACTTTTCTTTACAAGTAATTTCTTTTTACTTCTCTCAAAAGATGTCCTAAGACCTTTAAAATTTTAATTTTACTTAAAAATAGTTGAAACACAGTATATTCATAGTCAAATCAGGAATGAAACTGGACAATTCATAACTTTGAATGCATAATATTTGAGACTTGCAGGATTTCACAGTATTTATTACATCAAATCATTCTCAATTGAAGAGAACTGTGTTCTGTGTTATTTTTATTCCTGGATAATAAAGTATATGCACACTAGATGCATGAAAAATAGCTTTCTATTAAATATGTATTGGCAGTATAACTAGTTGTAATTATACAGAGCAACACTAATATTCACAAATTGAGAGAATGTTGGTAGATTTACAAGTCTTCAGCAGGACTGAATCTCTTTCTGGAAGTTCACTAAAGTATTGCCCCCTCCCCAAAATGAGAATCCACAAAATAGTGAAACCTCTGGGGAAAAGAATGAAGATTGTTTTTGTATATTTTAGAGCAATTTCAGAATGAAAAGATATAACCTATTTGCATTATCTGTATATACATGCTTTATGTAATTAGAGGGAAATTTTTTCTTTAGTGATACTTTGATTAGATTTTTATTCATTGGCATTCAATGTAAACAGGGTGTGCCCTTTTTATGAATGGCTGATAAAGTTATTAATAGCATAAAGAGGCACTATCAATCATGATTTTTCTAGAGCAAGAAAGATTTGACAACCCATGTCCATGAACCAATGAATGGGGGGAAAATGTGGTATATACCATGTGTATTAGTCAGCCAAAGGGTTGCTTATGCAAAATACCATAAATTGGTTGGTTTTTATAAAGGGTATTTATTTGGGGTAGAAGCTTACAGTAACCAGACCATAAAGCACAATTACCTCCCTCACCAATGTTTATTGCCACATGATAGAGCAAGATGGCTGCCAGTGTATTTCAGGGTTCAGGCTTCCTGGGTTCCTCTCTTCCAGGGTTTTGCTTCTCTCTGGGCTCAGCTCCTCCATTAGCTCCAAAAGGTCAGCTGTAAACTATCAGGCAAATGGTTTTTTCTCTTCCCAGGGCCTTTTCTCATTCCTCAAAACCAAGCCTTTCTGTGTGTTAACTTCCCAAGGCTCCAGCTCAGAAACTCTAACTAAACTCTTCTGCCATGTCATTTTCTCTGTGAGTCCCCACTGACCAAGGTGGCAGGGATACAACATCCTACTGACATGGCATAATCAAAGCCTTAATCATTATTTAATCAAGTAAACCTCAGAATCCAATATATTATAATATGCCCAGAGAAGAAGACCAGTTTACAAACATAATCCAATATTTCTTTTTGAAATATATCAATAATATCAAACTGCTACACCATGGTATGTATATATAATAGAACATTACTCAGCCATAAAAAGGAATGAAATCCCGATGTATGTTGCCCTGCATTCTGGGCTTCTAGGTTCTTGGCTTATGTCACATAAAAGAATTTAAGGACATGACCCAGGGTAGGCAAGGGACTAAAGAGTTTATTAAGAAAAAAGAAAAGAGTACACAGCCCTAGACATGGCCTGTGGTTGTGCTGCAGAGAGAGATGAGCACATGAGGTCCAAGGTTAGGCCTTTTTAAAACTTTTACTCCTTTCCTTCATAATTTTGGTGAGGGGCCCCCATTGTTTGCTGTTCTGATTGTTGCCCTACCTGTTACTTCTCAGAGGGCCAATGGTGAGGCCTTTTGTTTGAAGGTACCAGGATCTTCCCCTTGACCCCAAATGGGATCTCATTCCAAATGGGATATTGTTCCAAGTGGAATCTTTTTCCAAATGGGATCTTATGGCCATAGTCTCACAGGATCTTTCTGTCAGCCTTCCGTTCAGGAGTTTCCAGGTGGGGTCTCCATGTCCATGTGGTCTGCTGGCCATGTTGACAGCAAACATGGCTAGGCCTGAGCCACCTTCCCTCTTTCACTATACTAACCTGCCTCAATGTGACATACAACATGGGAGAAACTTGGAGACATTATGTTGAGTGAAATAAGACAGGCACAATAGGACAAATATTGTATGATCTTCCTGATTTGAAACAATTAGAATATGCAAACTTATACAGTCACAATCTGGAATATAGTTTAACCAAGGTGGGGTTGGGATAGGGAATGGGAAGTTAAGACTTAAAATATATAGGGTTCTGGTTTGGAATGATGGAACTGTTTTGGGAATGGATGGTGGTGATGGTAACACATTATGAGCACAATTAATAGCACTGAAATATACATCTGAATATGATCAAAAGGGATAAATGTTAGATTGTATATACAGTATAATAAATAAATAAATAAATCCATGGAACCACACTACACAAACTTTAAGCCATAAGTTAAACCATGGACATTTATTACTAGTTCAATTATAAAAATGTGCTATCATAAACTGTAACAAATATTCCACACCAATGCAGGCTGTTGTTGGTGGGTGGTATAAAACAATCCTGTATTTCATGCATGATCTGTAAACCCACAACTTCTCTATTAAAATAAAAAAAAGAAAGAAACTCTGATCTCTGGAATATGGTGGTAGCATCCTCAATAATAACCCAGTGTTCCTGGATTTTCTAACTCTTGGAGTTCAGGTGAGTACTGGTGAGAATTTTCCCGAGGAGAGATGGACAACTTTTATTTGGAAAATGAATTTTAATCTGAAGATCATTTTGGATCTCACTGAAGACATTTGGGGCAGGCTATCTGAGGGCAGATTTGGTTATTGTTTAGAAGGAAATCTTCTGGAATCTACCTCATGTGTAATGGTTAGAGGGGAAGCCCTCTTATGTTAAGATTCTGGGGTCTATTTTTCTACAATTGGCTCCATGGGGAAGATGAGAGACAATGAAATGAATGAATAAACAAACATGTAATGACAAAATACAGGTATTGCCTGAAGATGAAGTAGTGTTTTGTTCAAGAGAACTCAGCCAGAGAAGGAAAAGTCCAACATAGGTGGGAGTCAGATAAAGGAGGAATACAGAGGGAATAAATTTAAACTGACACTGAAGGAAAATGACTAAGGTGTGGATATATGTGTGTGTGTGAGATTGGGAAGTGATGAAGGGTGTTAATAGTACTAAGTGCAGAGAGTGTAAAAATGCTCTGGTTTCTGTGATGCTGAAAGGGGATTTCAAGAATTAATTTCTGGATGTCTAATGGATTCTTTCAATAAGGTATAATTTTCATTTTTGCAGGGGAAGGTAATGTCTTCAATTCAAGATATATTTTAAATGAGTTGTCAGTAATTCTTGGGGAAATATAAGTAAAAACAAAATCATTCCTTGACCCAGAAAACCTTTCTAAAAATGTAGAAGAGAAAGAAAAACAATTTTATCATTGAATAAACATTAAAGCAAAATGTGATGCATCACAAGCAATCTGCAAAGAAATTCAAAGACAGAAATAAATCTTAAGCATTTTTATGTGACTAAGCAGATATAATCCATTTCATACATATTCTCAAGTTATTTTTCATCTTCATGACCAGAGGTAGGTTTACAGTTTGGAGCCAGGAACACACCCCCTAAACCCCCACCTCCAGAAGTTATGTTCATCACTTAGGAAATTAGGACACATTTTCCTTGATTACATTTCAAAAAAATTGTTTCCTTTCTTACTTAACTTGTGTGGTAAAATATGCAAGAGACTTATTTAAACTTGTACATTCATTTCAAGCATATGCATTTCAAAAGGACAAAGAAAGTGTTATTACTTACAATTATGGGTTTTCTAAAGTAAATACTCAGTGATGGGAGGGAGAAGGTTGTCCCTTCCCTTATGTTCAACAGGGTCAATAATGACTTTCTCATTTTTAAAGTTATATTCACCCCTACATAACACACAAGCATACAGAAGTAAAAGCTCAAAAATGAAGTCTAGATGATAGTATGGTTACTGTCATTTTAGGGACAGAAAGGAAGGAAATGTCATAAATCAAAGAAATGGGTCAGTAGTAGTATAGTGTTTGAAATTAGGTGAGAAGAGAGGCTAGAATTGATCATTGAAATGTTTAAATAATATTATTTGAGCAGTGTTTTAGTTTTTTTGTTGTGCAAGCAAATACTATGCAAACAGTTGGCTTAAACAATGGGAATTTATTAACTTATGGTTCTGAGCCTAAGAAAAAATCCATATCAAGGTGATGCTTTCTCCTAGAAGACTGGAATTCTGGGCCTGCTTCTGGTGATGCTTGGCCCTTAGCTTGTCAGAAGGCAAGGCACATTTCAGAGTCTACAGGTTTCTCCCCTCTCTTTGGGGTTTTCTGTATTCAACTTCTGGCTGCTTCTTCTATGGCCTTATTTCTGTCTGATTTTCATTCTCTTACAAATGACTCCTGTAATAGGATTAAAACCCATCCTGACTGAGGTGGGCCAAATCTTATCTGAAGTATCTTCATCAAAAGATTCTCCTATCCTCACAGAATAGGAGGTTGTGGCCAGTCCATTTACCAACTAATCATGAAAATCTGTTGCTGATAGAGGACAGAAATTTAAATAATAGGTAGAGAGACAAGCTTTGGTAAGGAGAGAAACTAGCCCCTAAGTAGTAAGGAATTTTCTCAATGTGAATGGAGAGGGCTCATATGAGATGTGTCCTTCATTTACCTCTGAAGTTGTAAACTTATCTTCTGTCAAGATTGCTTTGAGAATTAATGGTCATAGTAACAATCTAACATTTAAGTGGAAGGTAATGTCTTCTAAGCATTTTTATATTAATATTCTTAAAAACTCTCTGAGGAGGACACTGTTGCCATCAATCCCACTTTCTAAAGAGTACATGGAGGGATAGAAAGGATAAGCAAATTGCCGTAAGTGGTTCATCTAAGAAGGGACAGAGCCAGTGCTGAAATCCAGAAAATGTCACTGTAATTATTGAGTTGTATAACATTATGCCAGGAATACTCTTCCCATCTTTTTCTTTATTACAGGACCAGGAGGACCCTTGAGAGAAACCTTTAGATATGACTTAGGTGGTCCAGCTAGCCTCACTTACACTTGGAGGCTGAAAATTTCAAATCCCTCCTTTGCATCAATAGAAGTGATCTTTTTTATATTCATCTTAAAGAGGTAAACACTCCTGTTATAAACATTATTAACTCCCTTTTACTTCAAAATACATGCACACATATATTTATACAAATATATACATATATATTTTTTCATTCATATATTGATTGATAGATTTGTATACACAATATACTCTTACATGTATACACACATATAATAAGTATTAATTTTTTTCAACTTCCCACATAGTTTTTCAGTGCCAGCTCTGTCCAATGCTCTGTAAAATCAGCTATGATGTGTAATTATCATGAACAATCTTGAGACTTCATACCATGAGGAGGAGCACAGAGCTGGTCTCTGAGTTATAGTGCACAATGCCTTATCTCATGTTTAGCCACACCCCTAGTGGCTCAGCTCTGAAAGCAGCAGTGGTGTTTTGAAAGTGCTTTCATATTGTACATTTAGTATATCCTGTACATTATGGTACATTTCAGTGACTCTTGTTTTGAAAAACACAAATATCTTTGGAATAATCTATTCCAGAAAACTATGATATTTATGTATATAAAATCATATCTGACATCCTATCTCTCCTTCCCTCTGACTTGGGGACCTGCAAGGACCATAATTTTGTGGCTCCCTCTCTGGCTTCTTTCTAGGGCCTTGTAGGGTCTTAGTTTCCAGATCATGGCATCTCCACATCTGCACCACCCTTCAACACCCCTCCCACCTCAGCCTCCCTAGCATTTTTTCTCAAAGTCAGGGTATAAAGATCTGCAAGTAGAATTTTATGGGAGGTCTTTCCCACAATGTCAGGTTAACAATAGGGGATCTGAAAACACTCAACAGTCAGGGGTATCCAGTCCCTCATTTTTCCTAACCTAGAAAACACCACCAAACCATTTGAGAATCACTAGGTGGAGGGAGACATTTTACTCTATGTGTTCCTTGGGAGTGGCCAACTCAAATGGATGCTAAACAGATCATCTTGCAATCCTAGAATTCATAAGTAAAAGGCAGGAGTGGGGAGATAAGGACCAAGCCCAGCAGAATGTGTTTTTGAGCCTTAGGTTATGGCCCCAACATACTCCTGCTGCAAAATTATTATAGGTAAGTTTATTTTAATTAGTTTTAAATTTAAATGATTCATTACCACTCTATCAGATGCTTCTCAAAGTCTAATTTCATAATTTCACTGTTATAACAGTAACAGAGAGAAGTGATTTCATTTGCCTTGTCACTACTACAAAGAGGAAGAGGGAAAAACATGGTTGAATCACACAAATCACAACTCTGAAGAAGAATTGAGGGAGGACTCTGATATTGCAAATTATTACTCTGAGACTTGATCACAGGGTATTTAAAGTCAGAACAGTCAATAAAAGAATTAAAAGGGAGCACAGGTACTATTCTGAGCTCTTTACTTGGTTCCCACAGGAACCTCAAAGTAGCCCTCTGAGTTTTCCTCCTCTTTATATATAAGTAGTGACAGAGATGCAGAGAGAGCTTAAGACACACTCCAGACACAGTAACAGGTGGAGACCAATACTTAGGCAGCTCAGGTCCTAAGACACTCGATCACACATTGTAGGATATGGACATTAGATGCTCCCATGAGCTCAGGATGGTTCAAATACTGATATAAAGTCTTTCAGGAAAATAATTTGTTTTCTCAGTGAAAAATAAGCTTTGCAAATCTAATTAACTTGCTAATTTTTCACTCCCTGTGAACAATGTTAACATGCCATTGTTGCAGCAAACATGAGAGAGTCACAGGAATTGAAAACAAAAGGGGTTTCTTTACTTACAATATGGAATAGTCCCCTCCACCAAGACACATACACACAGTGAATACCTGGCAGGGATTCCTGGGGGTAGGTTCCAAGGAGCAGGCTGTGGAGGAGGGGCCACAACCACCCCCTGTGCTTAAGCAGGACCCCTTCTGAGCATCTGTGACCCCTGCAGCTCTGTACACCCTGGGCTGGGAACAGGGGGTTAGGCCTGCCATGCTTCAAGTTGGAAGTATGCTCCTAGACATGGAAACCTCCTTGGGCCCCAACAAATACACCTACAAATTGTGGATATCTCCTGACTGGACAGGACAGAAGGTTGGTGCAATGAAGTTGGGGAGGGTTGTGGCTAAGCAGGGTTCCAGCAAGAAGTCACATCAGAGGTCACAGACACCCTTTGTGCTGCACTAGGAGCTTTATCCTGGGATTGTCCAGATGGGTGGGGGTGAGCATGAAAGCCTGGGTCCAGACATGGTGTGGGCAGGGTGGAGTCTCACCTGCCCCTGCTCTTTCTCTGGTCCTTCTTACTAAAAGGACTTCTTACTGGTCCTTCTTTCTAAACCTTCAGTGTTGACTGTGCTGAGGAGGAGTCCCCTGCACCCAAAGACAGTCTCCTGACCCTGAATACCCTGGACACAATCTCAGTGATTCAGCAAGAGGGTAGGGAGGGGGTGCATTTTCACCACCAGGAGGAGCCCAAAGCATCCTCCTCTGTGGACCTCCAGCCAGAAGAGGGAGACTAACTGTCTTTTCTGACTAAACGATGTGGGAAACACCTCCAAGTTTGTCAACAGGGGTCCTGGTGCTGTGTTCAGAGGGAGGAGAAATGATTCATTCCTGTTGACCCAGGAGGAGCTTCCCCATCTCTTGGAATTCTCAGGCATGTCCACATGAGTCATTAGCTTGCTCTTCACACCTGAGGCTGAGGAGGGACATTTTTTGCATCTTCTTCAAGGTGTTTTTCTTAAAACTTCATTTTTTGCATTATTGCTAGAAATTGGTTTATTCTCTACTTTCCCAAGTCATATTTTAGTAAGATGTATTTTACCCAATATCCCTTCATTGAGGTCTTTGCTAGCTCAAAATCTGGCATTCTGTAAGACTTTTTGTGGATTCAGGACTCTTGCTGGAGACAGTCCTGATAGAGATTCAGAAAGAAGGGAAAAGCATTTAGAGCTCTGAAAGGAACATGCAAAATATTGCACCCTTCCAGTGGAGAAGCTGGGGACAGGCCAGTTCTGACTGAGCCATATCAGAGCCAGAGGTGAAAGGGAAAATGGTGTCCTTATGTATATACTTTTATTACATATCTAATGGTTAATTTTAACTGCACCACTTACTTAGATGGAAAAAAAGGTTGAAAAAAATTATAAGTATGGGAAATACAACCCCCAAAATTAATTTAAATGTTAATTACTCAAAAATCAAAAATTTATATTAATTTAACTGTTAGAGAAAAACAGCACTCACTGGGACATGGAAACTGATGACTGCAGGCAGAAAGTTTATTGGGAAGCTCTCCCAACAGAGGTGGTCTCAAGATTAGACTTCAGCCCCCCCCACACACAAGCATGCCAGAGGTCTGAAGAGAGACTTCAACCCACCCCAGAGGTTGGTGGATATGGCTTTATACAGTACATCAATAGGTGGGGAAACTGAGTAAAGACTGGGTCAAATGGCCAGAGGGAAGTGTCTAGGAGATCTTGGAATGTGGGAGGGGTTTGTGGTGCTTGGGCCTGGGGGGTGATGGCCCTTATTGGCTCCATTTTGTTTATTCTTGTTTGGAGATGAGCTGCCTCTGTGAGCACTAGCAGATAGGCAGGTCTTATGACCTATTAATCATTGCAGACCTCTGAACAGGGAACCTCTAACACCCATAATTCTTTCATTAAATATATATGATGATGGACCTAAGTAATGGGAATATGGGACAGAATAAAAGGATGAGGGGATTTGGGACATTGACTCAGTCTGGCTACACCCTGCTGTTATGGGGCAGCAAAGGGTTCCCTTGAATTCTGTCCAATGTGTTCTCATTTCTGGTCCTGAAGACATTGGTATTGGTGTTCATATAGCAAGAAGATACTGTTCACATATTACTGAGTTGTTGACTGTACAATTTGGCATGTAAATCAGATAGGAAGCTGTAAGAGACAAGGACCAAAAAGAAGAAGCTGAAATAATAACAGCAGTGGTGATATAATAGACAAAAGGATTGATTTTAGGGGTGAGGAAAAGTAAGAGAGAAATGAGGATAACCAGGATTGATTTCCATAACTGCTGTCTCAAGCCCTCTGAATGATCTCTATGTTTTCTTTCAAAATTTTCAGATTTTCTTCTACCTGCTCAGTTTTGTTAATATAAAACTGAGTTTCATTTGTGATTGCACAGGTGCCTCCCATGATCTTGTGATACTCTCATGCTTGGTTTTGAGATTAGTATGTCCTGTTGGATTAGAGACAGGAGTTGGAGTTTGGCATCATCTGTTATTGGGGCAGTGGAGACCTTCTGGTGCTGACCAGGGTTATGGGGGCTTATTTTGCTAAATGGGGCTAACATTCCCAACTTTTTTTTATATGTTTGGGTGGAGAGAGAGAGTAGGAAGGTGGGTATCGATTATCTGGCTGCTTCCAGGTATTATGGGGTGTTGTGAGATTCAATTATCATTCCACTTTTGGTGCTGAGATATTATGGCTTCTGGCTCAGTGTCTGCCACTGTATTTTTGCAGCAGCAGAAAATCATGTTCATGATCATGGGTGACATTTCAGACATCTGTTTGGATAAACTGAGTTATTGCATGGAGGAGGCATGGACATGCTAATAGGAGAATGAGAGTTATAATTGTGGTAGGGATAGGAATTAACCATGAAATTTAGGGTGGGCTGTGAGATTATTGCCTCCAGGAGTCTGAGGAGAAGGAATAATATATACTCAACATTGAACATTAATGGTTCACAGTAAAATTACATAATCTGGTGGGCTTACACACATAGAGTTTTAGCAAGAATATGAGGCTTTAATTATTAACTGTGGTTTAATAACAGTGTTTTTCAGTGATTTACTTTTCATGGATTTAAGATTTCCAACCAGAGGCCTGCATAGATCTACAGTTAAAATGATTTTATTTTTTCTCAGTTTGTATAGTTAGAGGCATAGGTAACAACAAAATATTATTACTTTCCCTTTTTGGGCTGTGGGGTAGCTGGCATTTTAACTTGTAACTTTAGTGCCTGTCTTGTCTTGCTGTTAGCATTTTAATGGATCTGTGGCTATAGTTTACAGTGCTGAATTAAACTTAGTCCAATGTTGTAAGGATCTGGTTACAAGAGATCCATTGCAGTGACTGCAGCACTGAAAACATACCTTGCCCCTTCTAAGAGCAGGAGAGGACTAATGTCACAGTCATTGGAGTGAGTATGAAGGACACTTATGGGCAACATTCATGAACTACCAGCAAGTGACAGGCAGTTGGAACTGATGGGCTAGGCACTACAAGGTCCATTATCCCCAATATTTGCCTTTTTGATGGAGCAACTGTGCTGCTTTTGGGTTTCAATGGTATGGCCCTGGATCTTTGTGAGGACATCTGCCTCAACAGTCCCAGGGGAGATGTTAGAGGAGGGACAGGAATATAATACCCAGTTACATGTCACTGCTGGTAGGCATCCCAGATGTTCTTCCACAGATCTTTCTTTCCCACAGAGTACAGCCCACAACAGTTTATTGTTCCTGTCTTGTACTTTGGCTTCTTCTTAACAATTGTGACTAAAGCCCAATAGAATGTTGCCTCTGCCACAAACCCCACCCAAAGTCAATATTGGTACTGGCTACATCCAATTTACAGGATAAGTTAAGTTTCAGCACCCCCTTACTGCTCAAACTTGTGTTATTGTCCTTTTTACTCTTTTTTTCTAAAAAGCAGCCTGCTGGGGTTTTTTCTCATTTCCATGCACAACCCTTTCTGATTAACTCATATAATGGTTTTAATATCTGAGCTAAATGAGAGATGAAGGGTTTTCATTATCCCAACATATTAAAAACTCTATTAGTATGAGAAAACATTGTACTTTATCAATTACAACAGAGGGTATGGTTTTTGTTTTATTCAACTAAACAACATTTAAGAATTTGATAGACAGTCAGGACTTTGGAACTTGTCCCAATTGTTTGCCTATCCCAGACTTTTCAGATAAGATACTATAGTCTCTGATGCTTCTTTTACTTCTGAAAAAAGGGATTACTGCTTAACATAATATCAGTAGTGTTACAGCCACAGGTTATTCCATGCAGCCAGAATCTTTGTCACCAGGTGAAGACAGATAGTTGGTTATGCACACAACCTTGGGGAAGCACTGCAAAATCCACTGTGGCCTTCTCACATGAAGGTCAATGCAGGCTGGATTGTTTTGTCTAAGGAGATACTAAAGAAAGCCTTAGCAAGTTTTAAAACACAGTGATAATGACATAACCTGATATTATTTTTGCAACAAACTTGTAGTATTTGGGACTGCTGCAGACAGCAGTGGTGTTACCTTAATTCATGATAATCTACTGTTATGCACCACCTCTGGCATCCCTCAATGGCCACTATTTTTCTGCAGCAATAGAGCTGTGTTTTAGCAGAGGAGGGGCAAATTAGATAAACCTGAGCTAAAGCATCCACCTCTTGATTTCTAGGCAGAGAAGTTGTTTCTGTGACACATAGCATTTTTTAAAAAGTAATTAAAACCATGACCAACAACACTATACTTCATCTAATATTATTTTCAGGAATTTTATGCACTCTTTAAGAATTCATATGAAGCACTTATTTGATTTTTTGGACATTTGAATACAGCTTTGTAAACAATTTTCATTTATCAATTTAATATTACCATCTGGAGGTATTAAAATATACACTGAACAAACAGACAACACAAGAGTTATGACACAACAGCACAAACATAAAGCTCATTAACTTGACTTGTAATTCTTACTCTTTTGGTATGGTTATTTTTAGGCTTTTCATTATTTTATATCTTTGATTTTACTGCTTTTAAGATTTTTTTTCTTCTGGAATCAGTGTTGCTTGTAATATGCAAACTTGTTTTTTGGAAACACTTTTACTAGTAATCAGCAAGAATTAGGAATATTTGAGCATTATAAAAGCATTTAAGCTTTAATTTAGCAGTTTAGATAAACAGGTATTTAACACATATATTTTGGATCATTGCTTTTATTTATTTATTTTGTTTGTTTTATTTGGATCATTGCTTTTACGGAGTACACTTAGAATTAGGAGTCAGCTAAAATCTTAGTTGTAAGAGGTAAGCAATTGTAGGTTTGTCAAGTAAGATTATTAGGGGCAGCTGGGTATCAAAAATTTTGATGAGAAGGATCAGAGAATAGGATCTGAGATGGTGCTTGATTTGGGAGAGATCAGAGAAGGAGAAGGGGATATGAACACACAAAATGCTTTCTTCCTCAGTCTCTTTCTGGAGAGGGAGGACAGGAACTGGGGAAGGAGGCTGGAGAGTGGGGAACTTGGCTTGAGAGAAGGTGATGGGTGGGGAGAAGGGAGCAGGCCCAGGGAGAGGGCTGGGGGAATGGAAGGAGGAGTGAGCAAGTTCAGGGGGTGCTGATGTGACATATGGCAGCAGAGGAAGGGTGTGATTGGAGGGATTGGAGTCACAGGAAGGGTTTCCTGGATGCAGAAGGAGGAAGGGGTGGGGAGGGGAGGCAAGCACCAGCCCCAGTGCCTGTATGATGAGGGGAGAAAGTTGGGGCAGAAGGCAGTGATGATGAGGAGATGGAGGAAATGAAGGAAGAAGGAAGTTTTGAGGAGGTTTTTGGTGTAAAAGAAGAATTTGGTAAGAAGAACAGTATTAACAGAGGGAGGAACAGTTACAAACATAAAATAAGGCCTGAATGTAAGGAATTTCAGGCCCTTTGCCACTGCACTGGTTAAAGTTCTTTAAGTCTCAGAGAATTTCAAAATTGAAAGTATCATATTCCAACCATTGACTTTCATTGCTAAATTTGTATTGCAGCGACACAGAGGTTGAATAGAAAAAGAGCTTTTTAGGTCTTATGTTTCCTTCTGGGTACAGAGTTTTAAGGTTATGGAGGAGACAGCCCAGAAGCATGAGTTTTTTGGGGGGTGAAATTGAAACCCCCATTTTAGGTGGGTTGGGTGAGACTAAGGATCTCTAGAACAGGGGAGATTCTGAATGATACAATCATCCCCAAATCAGCAAGAAATCTCCAAGGAAACAGCCCACCATGGCCCTTGGGGGCAGCAGTGAGGATCACTGACCTAGCATTTAGGATTTTTGGAGGATTGTCCTGGACAAGACAAAAGGAGAGAGATAGAGAAAGCAGGATCCTCCAGTGGAGGAATCCTAAACTCACCCAGCCAAGAGTTGATGTCCAGTGTTGGATGGGTGTTCAGCCATGGCAGGGGAAGATTCCTCACCAATTGATCAGTCTCAACATGACCCCAGCCTGGGTTTTTGGCACCAAATGTTAGAGAAAAATGGTACTCACTGGGATGCATAGACTGATGATTGCAGGCAGAAAGTTTATTAGGAAGCTCTCTCAATAGATGGGGTCTGAAGAATGGACTTCAGCGCCCCCACTGGCATGGTGGGGGTCTGAAGAGAGGCTTCAGCCTGCACCAGAGGGTGGTGGATATGGCTTTATACAGTTCACCAATATGCAGGGAAACCAACTACTGCCTGGTGCCAAATGGCTAGGGGAATGTGGGCTCTGAGGTCTTGGAATGTGCAAGGTGTTGGTGGTGCTTGGGCCTGGAGCAGGTGATGGCCCTTAGCTGCTCCATTTTGTTTATTCTTGGGAGGAGATGAGTTGCCTCTGTGAGCACTAGCACATAGGCAGGTCTCATGTTCTATTAATCATTGCAAACCTCAGAAGGGGAAACTCTAACACTTACTTTTCTGGCTTTACTAAGAGCAAACATGGCAGTGAAATTTTTGAAATACACTTTTTAATTTATCTTGTTTTCAACTGAGAAAATTGCCATGTTGTATAATTTCTCATGATGCATTGATCTTAAGTTGTTTTTAAACTCAGCTTACTGAAATGTCTTTTGTTTCACAGTGACTGATATTGTTTAAAATATGTATAGATAGATCAATAGATGTGATACTTGCACAGCATGAAAATGTAGTAAATTTCACTGAACTGTATACTTTAAAATGGTTAATTTTATTTTAATTGAATTTACCTTAACAAGTTATGTATGCCACTTCCAAATTAGGAAAAATTTGTAATAAGTAAAATTTGTGCATTAAGAGAAATCAGTTTTTTTAAATGGAAACATAATGGTAATTTTCAATACTTACTATTGCATACTGCATTTGACATTTCTCCAGGATTTAAATTATGAATTCAAGAGCTGTGTCAGAGGCTGTTTTTTGTAAGTCAGATGTTTTCATTGAAAATAAATTTCTCCTGGTGAAAATTTAAAGTCTGAAAGCACTTAGTCTAATTTTGTGTATATCTGTGGAATGGTGAAATTAGGATGTGTATAATGTCATTTTTATATGCCTGTTTCTTGTAACAATCATTATTTCATCTGATGATGAACCATTTGAAAATTTGAAAATATATTCATATATCTCATTAAAAATTACATTAATCAAATACACTGCAAGGGAATAGGCCTTCTAATAACCATCCACCTTTATATATTGTCAGGATTTTTTGTTGAGATTTATAACTAATTTCTCTGGAGCCTTTATATAATCTCACACTAAAAAATTGCATCAATATTTGTAATCTATTTGCATGAAGATGTTTATTTCAGCATAGTATACTTCTTAATTCTATACCATATATACATTAGATATAGTTGATACTATGTACACATTCAATAAGTGTTAATTTGTGCATGAAGTGCCCTGATTATATTTCTTCCTCTACTACCTGGCACATAAAGGTAAATTCCTACATTTTACATCCCCCAGGGCTTCTCTGCTGTGCAGATATCCATGATCAAGTCATTACTTCATGCCCCCAAGGACATTAAGTTCTCCCAAAAGACTCTACCAAAAGATTCTGCAGTAGCATGCCCCAGGCTTTCAACCTGGGCAAAGAGCAACCTGCAGCAGAGGAAAGAGTTCCTGTGAAATACTAATACAAATATCTCATTTTAAAAAATAAACACCCCAAACTATTTAGGCACAAAAAACATAGTGCTATTATGATAATATTCACAAATTTCTTCCTTAATAACAGCAAAACTCTTAAAAGGTTGATTACATTCACAACTTTGGTTGAACACATTCACAACTTTGGTTGAACTGCCTTTGTGTAGATTTGGTCTCTGAATGCTTTAGTGGCATAGTAGTGATATAAGTTTTTAAGTGATTTATTTTGTAATATTATCAAATGCATAAAAAATGCAAAGTAGTAAAATCCCTTCATTAAGATTTCCCAGTCGTTAAAATTTTGCAAACCTGCCCACTAAACAAACAAT
>JAQZBX010069230.1:0-15616 GCA_029593785.1 Cabassous unicinctus | reverse complement strand
GTGTGGCTCAATCGATAGAGCTCCTGTTTACCATATGGGAAGCCCCGGGTTTGCTTCCCAGGGCCTCCTTGTGAGGGCAGGCCGGCCCACGCGGCACGGTGGGCTGATGCAGCAAGACCTCACAGCAAGGGGGAGATAAGCAGACACAGAAAAAACACACAGCAAAATGGACACAGCAAACACAAGCAGCAAGGGGGGGATAAATAAATAAATAAATAAATCTTAAAAAAAAAAGAAATCAAAGAAGACCTATATAAATGGAAGGATATTCCATGTTCGTGGATTGGAAGACTAAATATTGTTATGATAAAAATTCTATACAAAGTGATTTACGGAATCAATGAAATAATCATAATTCCAACAGCCTTCTTTGCAGAAATGGAAAAATCAATCATCAAATTTATATGGAAGTTAAAGGTCCCGAATAGTCAAAGCCATCTTGAAAAGAGGAAAAAAGCTGTAGCACTTATATTTCCTGAATTTAAAACTTATTACAAAGCCACAGTAATCAAAACAGCATGGCACAGGCATAAGGACAGACATAGTTCAATGGATATGAATTAAGAATTCAGAAATAAACCCTCACATCTATGGCCAACTTGTTTTTGACAAGGGTGCCAACTCAACTAAATTGGGATAGAATAATCTCTTCAGCAAATGGCACTGGGTAAATTGAAGATATGCATGCAAAAGAATGATGGTGGTCCCTTACTGCATAACATACACAAAAATCAACTCAAAATGGATAGAGACCTAAATATAAGACCCCAAGTATAAAACTCATAGAAGAAAGTATAGGGAAGCATCTTCCTGACCTTGTGTTAGGCAATGGTTTCTCAGACTTAATACCCAAACCATGAGCAACAATAGGAAAAAAAAGAGATAAATGAACATTATCAAAATTAAAAACTTTTTGCATCAAAGGACTTCATCATGAAAGTAAGAAGACAGCCTACAGAATGGAAGAAAATATTTGGAAATCACCTATTCCTTTAGGGTTTAATATGGAGAATGTATAAAGACATCTTATAACTCATCAACAAAAAGATAAACAAGCCAATTCAAAACTGGGCAAAAGACATGAATAAATATTCCTCTAAAGAAGGCATATAAACGGACAAAAAGCACATGAAAAGATGTTCAACATCATTAGCCGTTAGGAAAATGTAAATAAAAACCAAAATAAGATACCATTTGCACAGAACAGAATGGCTACTATTGAAAATAAAGAGAAAAAGAAAATAAGTTTTGGAAAGAATGTGGAGATATAAGAACACTCATTCTCTGTTGGTGGGAATATAAAATGGTGCAGTTGTTGTGGAAGACTTTTGGCAGTTCCTCAAAAAGTTAAGTATAGAATAATCATATGACCTGGCAATCTCACTTCTAGGTATGTACCCAAATAATTGAAAGCAGGGACTTGAACAGATACTTGCACACCAATGTTCATAGTGGCTTTATTCACAATTTCCTATAGATGGAAGCAACTCAATTGTGCATCAACTGGTAAATGGATAAACAAAATGGTATACACATACAATGGAACATTCAACTGTAAAAAGGAATGAAGTTCTGATATCTATGTCAATATGGATGAATCTTGACGACATCATGCTGAGTAAAAAAAGCCAGACAGAAAAGGACAAATATTGTATGATCTCATTGATATAAAATTAGAATAAGCAAATTTATAGAGCCAGAAACTAGACTACAGGTTATCAGGGGCTTGGATGGGGGTAGGAAATAGGAGCTTAATGCTTAATTAGTACAGAATTTCCATTTGGAGTGATGGAAGTGTTTTAGTAATGGATGGTGGTGATAGTACCATAATATTGTTCATGTAAGAGCACTGAATTATATTACTGAATGTGGTTAAAGGGGTAATATTAAATTGTATATATGTTACCAGAATAAAAACTAAAAAAGTAATAATAAAAGGACTGTACAGCACAGTGACCTCTAATGTAAACTACAGACTATAATTATTAATAATAGTACAATTACAATAATTTAGTTTCACTAACTGTAACCAAGTTATAGTAATGCAAGTTGATAATGATGTGGGAGTACATGGGAAACTTGTATATTCTGCATTATTTTTTCTGTAAACATACAACTTCTCTATTTAAAAAATATACTTTAAAAATTTTTATTGTACTTTTTTATTTTTATTGTTTTTTATTTTTATATTCTTTTTCTTTTTATTTCTGTATTTTATTTATTTATTTATTATTATTATTTTTTATTTTTACCTCTGTTTTGGGGAAGTTTTGGATCACAGAAGGGTCACAACTGTGGCAGGGGAGAATCCCTGATGCTGGGTGTTAGAGATGGGGGGATGTGTGGGGATGCGTTCACCTGGGGCATGGCTCTATGGCATATGACCTTGACCAAAGGGGGAAATAATAAATACAAATGAGTTGTTACGGCTAAGAGATTTCAAAGCGAGTTGGGAGGTTGTTCCAGAGGTTACACTTACGCATGTCTCAGTAGGATCTCACTGACTACCTCAATAAACTGTGTTCCAAATTTTTTTTTAATAGATAGGAGTGAAATTGTAAGTTAAGTAACTCTCTTTTTTTAAAAAAAAAAACAAACAATTTATTGAAGTATATCATTCATACATGAACATACATAAACAATAAGTGTTCAGTAAACATTGTCAACTTACAAAACAAACATGCATAACATCATACAGGGCTCCCACACATCACCCCACCACAAATACTTGCATTGTTGTGAAACATTTGTTAAACTATGAAAAGCATCATCAAAGTATTACTACTAACTATAGTCTGTATCTTACTCCCCTATACTTTTTTTTAAAGGATTTATTTATTTATTTATTTACTTTTATACATTTTTACACCCCCCCCCACCCCCGCCACCTGTGCCACCTTAGTTCTGGGTTTTATGGCACATCTCATCTTGGCTCTCCCTTGTGTCACTCTCCTATTATGTCTCCCCTGTGGATCACGGGACCTGACAGTGCACCCACGCGTGGGGCCTGGGGGGCTCACCTGCTCGCGGGGCCTGGCGGCATACCCCTGCATGGGGCCTGGTGGTGAACCCAAGCGCGTGGCCTGGGGGGCTCACCGGCATGCGGGACCTAGTGGCCCACATGCCTTCTATATTTTTATTTTTTTAAATTTTTACCGGGAGGTCCCGGGGTCCCTCCATATAGGAGATAGATGCTCAACCATTTGGGCCACATCCATCCCCCTGCTATATCTCTTAAGGTTGACCAAAGATGCCTAGAGTTAGTCATTTCCCATACAGGATGGTCATATAATAAATCAGGCTTAGTTTAGCACAAGCATTCTAAAAACCAGACCTAGGGAGAAAAACTAGGTCTGGGGACACATGCATGGTTTCTAATATAGCGGATGTTTAGCCTACCCTGATTATCACAAAATCAGGACAGCGAGAATATTTGCAATCCTGAGGACTTTTTAGTGAAATCTAGACAGTGCAGACAATCTCAGGAATTCCTCACCCTGTCAGTGGTCCTTACTTTGGAATATATGCTCCCCAACGGAACAGAGTAGACTCATTTATAATTTCCCTACACATGACTCTTCTGCACCTTTTATTTGAACCTATGATTAGCACTATATTCATTAAATATATGTCCCAGAGACTTAAATCTTCTGGCTATTCATATGCTGGTTGAGCCCTGAATCTCAGCCAGAGGTGCAACACCTACTCGCCAGTTCATTAGGCTCACCCAGGACGACTAACAAAAGGATGATGATGAACAATGCCCATCCCAAAAAACAGAGAGTATCTACAAGTGCAAGCAAGATAGTTTCAACCTTCTGCCCCATGGTGTTTAAGTCCCCTCTCAATCAGAAACAGAGTGGGCATCACCATCCCCAAATCCTCAAGAGTGAGGAAAGAACACACATAATTGGGGAATGCAAGTGTGGACTTAAGTAGACTTATGATTATTCTAGCAATTGAAGAACTTGAATCATTGATGTAAAGGCAGTGGCCACCAGAGGTACTGAGGGGCGGTGGGGAGAGGGAAGAATGAGGTACTTTGGGGACATTGAAATTGTACTGAACAACATTGGAATGACAGAAACAGGCCATTATACATTTTGTCAAAACCTATAAAATTGTGTGGTGCAAAGTGTAAACTATAATGTAAACTATAGACCAAGGTTAGTAGCAATGCTTCAATATATTTTCATCAATTATAACAAAAGTACCACACTAATGAAAGATGTTGTTAATGTGGAAAAGTGTGGGAGGGGGCAGGGTGGGTATTATGTAATCCCCTATATTTTTCATATAACATGTATGTCTTCTAAAGCTTCTTTAAAAATAAAAAAAATAACTCAAAAAAAATGAAATAAACAACTCTCATTGGGAGGCAGATGTAGCTCAGTGGTTGAGCACCTGCTTCCCATGCACAAAGTTGCTGGTTCAATCCCTACCTCCTAAGAAAAAAATATGAAGCTTTCTGATTTGAAGTTTCATTTAAACTCTTTGGTATAACGCCTGATACATACTGGATGTTCAATAAAGGATATCTATTTCTTCTTCAGCAAGCATATTATCAAAATATACTGAAATGTCTACTACTTAAATTTGTTAAGATTTTTTTCTTTGAAGGATCAATTAATTTCTATAAGACTATTTTTTTTAAATTGATGAGCTAAACAAGCGACTGCTCCTTAGGATCTGAAAATAGTTTGTTGTTTCTTCTCTCAGGAAATATGCCCCATCTGATGTGTTAAAAGAAGAGCAACTTTTACTGCTGTTGGTAGATGGCAAGGCACATAAAGGAAGACACAGCATACTTACTTCTGAAATCAAAAGTAATATGCAAATACTTTAAGTGAATTATAAGCTATAAATCCATTAAACTAGCTCAAAAATAGAAATGAGTTTTCTCCAACTTGCCTACTGGTCATTATCATTCCCTCCAGTCTCATAAAATATTTGTCATAAAAACTTTCAAATAATAATAGGTTACAGACAGGTTCAAATGAGGCTTCTTTTTGCACATCTCAGAGGTAATAAATCTATGAAGCTGGACCTGATAAATAATGTTGAAGCTCACTCTGGCATGCTATGGAAAATTGCTCACTATCTTCATAATAAAGTTGAACCTAGTCAAGATCTTAGGTGTATTCCAACTTCTGTACCTTGGAATGACACAGATTTCCAATACGATCTTGAAGAAGTCACTTACCCTTCTAGTCCAACTCTCTCCAGATACAAAATGAAAAAAATTGCAACTGCTATCCACCTGCCCCACAGGGAGCAATGTCAATTATTGGATATCATGGAGACTGACCCTGATGTGGAAAGGGGTCACATTGTTTGTACTCAATTTCCTTAATAATATCTCAATTCACATGATAAGATACAATCAATAGTTTACTTCTGACAAGATAAGGGCCAAAAGTTGATCAATGGCTTGCAAAATTAAAAGTTCTTGAGAAGTGTGGCTCTTTTCCATAGTGGTAACAACAACAGAAGCATTAAATTACTGACAGACAACTTTGCTGAATATTTTAGTGTTTCTGCAAATGATTTATTATATGCCATCAATGAATTTCTATCACCATGAATTTTTACAAGATTTGAGATAGTACTTGATGTGTAGGAATCTGGGTGAAAGTTCTTTATTGGCTTATTCTGTGCAGAATAAGTGAAGAAACTGAGGTATGAAACTCAAACAAATCAGGTTAGGTAGGAGTTCTGCTAAAGCCAGCTCATCTGCTCAGATTTATAGAGCAGAACTCTGATATAAATAGCTGTCAAAGGCTTTTTAAATCACTGTCTTCTGAAAGAGATTATATTCTATGTCAACTGATTTTGGAATCTGTTGCCAAAGACAATAAAAAGAGCTAACACTCTATATGGCAGGTAGTCTTCTAGGTGCCTTAAATATATTTTAACTTGACTCTTCCCTCAAGAAAATACTATTATTAGTACTCCCCAATTTTGTGGATTAAATACATGTTTTGAGTAGTTCTCTTCCTATAAAAATTGTTTTGCTTCCATTAGCTATAACTTTTTCTTGAAACTTAATTCTTAAGCAAATCATATAACTTGTTACTTTCCCTATCCATAAAACTGGATGAAACACAGAAATAGTATTTTTTTAATAAGTGAGCTACAATTACTAATTTTTTCATGAAAAAAAAAATAGGGAAATCCTAAACAATTTATAACATTCATGTGGGTGGGTGGCTAGAACTCAAGATTATAGATCAAATGTTTTATAAACTTTAAAACTTGATACATTATATATAACAATGGAAAACAATTGTAAGAGGAGAATTCATGTTTTTACCTCCAGAGTTAATTTAATTAATAGGGGCATTTATGTGTGTATATGTGTCTGTTTGTGTGTGTTTTAATAAGCCTAGAAGCATTTGGGAAATGGGTGTGTTTTTAATACTTAAGCACTGTAAACAGCAGAGCATTTTGATGGAATTTAGAAAATCTGAAGTGCTGCCAGCAAAAATTTGACCTAATTAAAATTTAGAGAAAAAATTTCAGAGAAAAAATTTAGAGAAAAATGTTTATGCATTGATATATATATTTCTTCACTTATTTCTTTTATGAAAAACGATTAAATGTCAGACATTTCTTCCAAAGACATATCATCCAGATGCACAGCATCAAGATTTTTCTATGGCAGTGCATCAAGTGTTGTTGTCCCTTTTATAAAATGACTTCCAAAGTTGAGAGCAATAGTCTAGATGAATTCCAACAATCCAAGAACACCAAACACAATAATAGTCTTTCTTCAGGTACGATGTTTAAACTTTTAAAAGCTGAAAATGGCATTACATATTTTAGAACATGAATGCACATTATTTACTCATATTGAACACGCAACAGAAATGACCATTAAAAAATGAACAATAGCTAAGCTATATCTAAATAGTCCCATTATGTGATTTTTAAAATCTAAATGCTTTAAGCATTCAGACTAATTTCAATTCGGTTACACTGTGATTTCTTTGTACCATCATTCCAGGATATTGATATACTTTTGTCTTTTTTATTCTAGCAAGTTTCACAATATAGAAACTCCTCATATTTTAAATAAAAGCTATATAAAACAATTGAAAACTTAAATTAATATTATAATGACTCAAACAAGCTCCAGAATCCCAATCATCTTATTCACAAGAGTGTCTTTAGGATGTGACTCAGAACCTATTTACTTTTACTTTGCACATAATTAAAGTGAGTTAGGTTTACCTGAATTCCATTCCCCATTAAACAGTAAATTAGAAGTGGGCAGAAGATCTGCTGGTCTGATCGCAAGAGAAAGAAATCTATCACAGAGGAGACCGTGAATTTAGATAATGGGGGCCTTTCAATTAATGAACAAGCTTTCAAGCTCATATTAGGACACCTTCATCATATCATTGTATTACAGCATAGTACAATGGTGTTTGGTCATAATACTGACAAAGAGTGCTCTGTAACATCATCACCCAGTATCTACTGAATGTCTACTGTATACTAGAGTTACATGGCACCATTCCTGCTCTAAAGAGTTTGTGACCTCCCTGTGCAGAAAGGATAAAATTATATTTAGATCACTTTGGTAAGGTAAAGAGGCACCAGATACAATTTAAAAGTTGGTTCTAGTAAATTATTTTAAGTTTAAAAATGTATACTTTGGTGCCAAAAGGAGTATATATCTTAAGAAAACATCATCATCCAAAATAACTTGCTCTCTATATAAAGGTTCCAGGAAGTCCATGTTTTACTAAATATGTTTTCCATGTATGTTTGAAGATCTCATATTTAATGTTCACTTTTAACTAATTAAAATATTTTGTTAAAGATAAAATCCTGATAATGTATACTATAAGAGCTATAATCTGAGAATGTCTTCTATGTCTATACTTTTCTTTTGCATAGTTTCTGCTTAATTTTACTTTCTTAATAAAATTTCATTAAATGTACACATGTATTAAATGTATAACTGATATACATTTTTCTAACTACACTTTTCATGATAAAATAAAAATCTGGGAAATATGGTATAGAATTACAAATATTTATGACACTTGCTTGCCACATGTATTTACATGTATGCATATATTATTTTGATTTACTATAGAACCATGACTAATAATCCCATATAACCATATTAATTATGGCTTCTTTTGTTTAAGACAAATTTAATATCTGTACTCACATGTACATGGCAAAGACAATGTGAAGTCTATTCTCATTATATATTACCAATTGGATATAGATATGTAGTGGCCCAGGAAAAGTGAAAAGTTATATTTTTGTATAATATATACAACATGTTTACCACTTGATAAGTTTTTAAAAAGTAAAAGAAAATATGTTTTCATGTCAATTTGGAAATTCCACAAAATACTATTCTTCTATTACAACAACATTGGGTATTCTTTCATGTTTCTGTGCATTTGTGATCTAAGAAACGTATATTAGCTAAAGTTTCCATATTTTGGAATTTAAATGCAATTGAGTCAAGCTCCCTAGCAATTATTTTGCAGGAATTACAAATGCCCTCCCTAAGGTCTCTACACATTTCTGAAGACTTATATCCCTATAGTCCACTTTCTGCTGCACATTTCTGCTTCACTTCTCACAGATCTGCTATTTTACTTGATACTAACTTTCCTTGTTGTGATCCAATATTTCTGAAATCTTTAAAAATCATCCATATATGGCATTTGTGTGAATGATGAAATTTTAGAATATGTTTAGACATAATTATGAGAATGTTACAAAGCAGAAATGGAAATACTTTAAAATTGCAATGTCTGGTTCTTGCATGGGATATAGAGAACTAGGAAAAATGTCACTCCTACCTTTAGAACAACAACAGTAACAACAAAAGTCAGAATTTTACAAGTTCATAACTTTTATCAATCCATCAGTGGTCACAAAGTCACTAATTGACTTGAGGTCTAGGTAGAGAGAGGTACTTGCTGTAAGAAATCAGTTATATGTGTTTAACTGCCTTGGGCAGATGTCACTGGACACTGGTAAGGAGAGTACCATTAGTAGAGTTGACAAAAATGTAAGGAATTATTCAAAAATTGAAGGGTGGATGTGTTAAAAGAAAACAGGAGCCCATATAAAAAAGCTCCCAATACCAAATGTTAGGCAATTTGATCAATAAAGAGCAAGAGTATTGGGTTAAAATCCATAGAATAAATTAAATATCCATGAGTTCATAATGATAGAATAAATAATTGTATAAATAAATGTTTTAATTCCACTTAACAAATATAGGTGAAATAGGGAAAATACATAATTACCATTAGGCAAAATCACAGTAGTAACTGTTGTGGCAAGAGCCACTGATGACTATTAAATTAGAAGGTGAAAATTTGAGAAGAAATGAGGTTTGAATAGCCTCAAAGCATTTCCCTCATGATATTCATTAATTAAAAAGAAAAACATACCCACAACCTTATGGTGGAGAAAGTCAGCAATCACCACATTAACAAAGTGATCAAGATCAACATGAGAAATATTAACCGGAAATGAAAAATATTCACATCTTGTTCCTCCTGATATGATGTACTGAGAAGCCATGATTAGCATGGTTATATAGATCATTAGTCATGGTTCTATAGTAAATCAGAATAATATAGGCATATCAGTTCTGTAGTACTCATGACATAACTTTAATTATGAGAAAGCATAGGAAAAATCCAAATTGAGGGACATTCTACAAAATGCCTGACCTATATTCTTCAAAATTATCAAGGTCATGAAAGACAAGGAATGACTGAGAAACTGTCATAGTCTAGAGGATACTAAGGAGATATGACAACTAACTGCAATGTTGGATCCTGAATTGAATCCTAGAACAGAAAAAGGAAAAACTGATGAAATCTGAAGTTTAATTAGTAGTATCACATCAGTCATCATTTCTTAGTTTTGTTGAATGGAACCAGTTGATGCAAAATGCTACCATTAGAGAAAGCTGAGTGAAGGGCACATGAGGACTCTACTATTTTTGCAACTTTCTGTAATTCTAAAGTGATTTCAAAATCAAAAGTCAAACCAATGCAAAATGTTCCAATCTTCAAAAGTACTTCAAGAAACATAGCACAATTTATCTCTTAGGGGTTGCCTTTCTCTTGTCACCAGGCTCTCGCATTCTCACTTAGCCCCCTCGCGATCTTTTCCATCTCTCCTGTGTGCTGTCCTATAATAAAATATTGCATATTGCCTAAGAAAACTCTTTAACTATTGTCTTATATCTTTCCACCCATCAGAGCCTTATCTTCTAACACTGTGCAGCATATTTTCCAAAAGAAAGGGAGTCCCTTCCTTTAGAAATTATCTGAAACTATTAAAATATGTTTTTTCCTCCTTGCTAGAAATCTTTTAGTGAAGTAAAAAATGAATAAGGCATCTGCTTGGACCTCTTTGTGTCTCCAAATCTGGCCCTAGGTGACCAGGTCCCAGAGAAACAAGGTTTTTCTTATTCTAAATAACTGAGCCCCTGCTTCTTCTCCAAGTGATTGCCATTTGGAATGGCAGTGAGTCTTCAGAAGAGACCAAATATATTTTCAAACTGTAGCTGTACAGCTTGCAAAAGTGTGGTCTATGAGAATGTTATATAAATACTATATAATACTAGATTATTACCATAAGAATGGGTCTTCCAGTGTTAGTCTTAGATCCTCAAGCAGTCTATAATTCCTTGAAATTTACCAGAATCTGAAGATGATTTCTAAACTTCTATATTATCTATTAAAATTTATGCATATATTTTTTTTAAATCAATATATTTGGCTAGAGAATAAACATTTTTCTCAATAGAATTTTCAGTATTTTTAGACGACACTATTTTTAGTAAAAGAAGTCTCCTTGATGTGTTATTTATTCAAACAATGTATATTTCTATTTTTTTGTAAGCATTCTTACAGATCTGTTTAATAAAACTGCAAGTTAATGATGAACTGTTTTCTCAGAGGTGAGGCCCTATAATTAAAAAAGAAATCTGCTTGGGCCAATTTATACGATGCAAATTTCAATAGGATGTTTCAATGGTACATATGTATCTTCTAACTATCAAGCTATGAATGTATGTATCTATATATGTCTGCATGTATGTATTTGAAATACATTTATTTACTCAGGTATTTAATTATTTAAGGTGCTGTGTAATCATTCAACCAAAATGCATTGGGTTCTGAGGGGACAGGAGAACACTGGGACAGTAATTAGGAATTGGCATATCAGAGGCCAAGGATTTCTGAATTCTCCTGTCAAGAAAAGAATCATCAAATCTTCCAGCAGAAAGTGATAATACCCTCCCTGTGCTGCTAATGAGAATTTACAATGTGAGACAATATCTGAAGGTAGAAGAACTGGCAAAAGAATCCCTTCAAACTAGTTCCTCTCTATTAGAGTCTAAGATTGAGCCTTGCAGTATTTCAAAAGGAAAAAAGAAAAGAAAAAAAACCTTAAAAGGTTTTCCAAACAAGAATGAAATGAAAAGATATGTTCATTTAAAAACAGTAAGGTGGTATTTTTATTCAAGATCATTTTAAAAATGATGTTAGAGATAATTAAATCATTGCAGAAAATAAATGAGAAAGAGGCAGCAGACCAGATGGATTAGATAGGAAGAGATACAAGAGAGAAAGCAATGAGGTGGCTCTCTCATTACCTTGCTGAGTTACTTTGGGCAAGTGATTTAAATCCCAATGTGAGTTTTCCTTGTAGGAAACTGAGAATTGGTGTCTGATGATATAATTCAACCAGTTGTCATCTAATCACTTAGACCATTGCAATTCTCAAGTGCACCTGGAATAGATTATAGCTTGTCTGTGTAATAAGTTAATGGTATAGAATTTTAAATAATCTGTTTCCTTATTTATAGCATAACATTATTGTTTGCAGTTTCTTATGTGATGTTTTTTCTTTTATGATCAAGACAAAAAATAAAGGAAAGAGAATATGGCAGTGTCCCCAGAGAGTCACAATGTTGGTTTGCTATTCTGATAATTCAAATATATTTTTGAAAAAAACATCTAAGTTTACATCCTAAAATCAGACAGCTCCTCATTTTTTAAAAATAACTTTATTTCAGATTTAAAATAAAAACAACAGCAGAAAAAGGAAGTTCAACAAGCTATGGTCCATTACTCCTAAAAAGTACTGTCTAGGCAATTTTATCTCATCTAATTCTTACTATTAACTCAGTTGTTCCACTAGTATTCAGAAAGACACACAGATAAACACTGATTAGTTAAATGACATAGTCAAGGTCTCCTTATTAATGAAAAAACATGCTTAATCATATTCATTCTCACAAAACCAAACCCCATTTTTTTTTTACCTGTAGCATTGATATAGTACCAACTTTTCTTTTGCTACAAAAACATTACAATGTTTTTGCTAACTATAGTCTACAAATTATATTAGTTATATTTTCCCTATGTATCACTACATTCTTAACACCATGTAGTAGAAGAACATTCCTGTATTTATACCATTAACCAGAATCCTCATCTATGGCCAAAATCATTGTTATACATTCCCTATATTATCCTCGAGCTGTCCTCCAACTAACATTAATCTCCCTAAACTACTCGTTTCAACCATGATTACAATACACTTTTATATTTATGCTTATCATTACGTGGTCTTTTCTACTCTTAAGTCTCCAAATGAATATCACAAGACTTGATATTCTTGAGATTCTGAAATCTGCTTCTCTCTGTATTACATTACCAGATTTCAATTAAGGGACTCTCCCTTGTTTTTGTAATACATTTAATTCATTTCCTTTCTTCATGCAGTTCATAAAAAAATATTTTATATGGGTATTTATGCTACAATCTTGCACAATAATATCGGATATTCAAAATGTGTAAAACAGTCCCTGACTGTTGCAACATTGACAGCACAGAGTTAATAGTGACACCTATCCAGCATCAGTAGTAATCCTATAAATTTGCATAAGTTAAATCCATATGGGCAGAACCTACACCAAAATTAAATAAATAAAAAGTAATTCTTCATGTCTTTTGAATGTGAATTTGAAGAAGCAAATAGCTGGATTAGAAAGGCACTTAGTAGCAGGTAAGGTTTTCTCAAAGTCAAATCCCATTCAAGAACTGGAAATGAAAGTTTCTGCTCAGGAGGCAGCATCTGACATTAGAGCCTAACTAGAGGCCGATACAGAGAAAGCTGTGCCTATGAATGAGTACAAAATCAAAATAAAATTAAGACCTCAATGAGTTAGGCTTTCACAGGTAAAGCTCAGGGATGTTTGGAGGAATCTTCAAAAAGCTATGCACCATTTCCATGGCAAATTTAATGTAAACAGCTAATGAACAAAGGCTAAAGTAATTGGAAACATTTTAAAAGTAAAAGATGGACTTAAGATGGTTTTTGCCAAAGCTTCTTATATTAGTCAGCCAAAGAGGTGCTATAGCAAAATACCAAAAATCTGTTGGCTTTTATAAAGGGTATTTATT
This sequence comes from Cabassous unicinctus, assembly GCA_029593785.1. Taxonomy (NCBI): domain Eukaryota; kingdom Metazoa; phylum Chordata; class Mammalia; order Cingulata; family Chlamyphoridae; genus Cabassous; species Cabassous unicinctus. Next base: position 2,141 of record JAQZBX010069230.1, on the reverse strand, counting down.
TGGAGTAAAAGCTTACAGTTACAAGGCCCTAAAGAGTCCAACTCAAGGTACCATAAGAAGTACTTTCTCACCAAGGTCTGTTGTCACCTGTTAAAGCAAGATGGCAGGTGATCTCTTCTTGGTTTCTTGGGCCTTCTTCCCCTTCAGGCTCTGTGGGCTGAGCTTCTTCGAGTCTCAGCTCATCCTGGCCTAGGGTTCGTCTCTCTTCCCAGGGCTTTAGCTGTTTGAGCCTTCTTTCTGTTACATGGCAGGATGGAAATGACCAAGCTCTCTTCTCTTCTGTATGTCTCTTGAGTGAATGTCCCTTTATATCAGCCCACAAAGGGGGCTGGGATCAATCCTGAGTCACGCCCTACTGACATCGTCAAATCAAAGGCCCTAAGTTGATTTAATCAAGTAAACTTAAAACCTTTGAATTTAATGCAATCAAAGAGTATCACACCCAGAGGAATAGACCAGTTTACAAACATAATCCTTATCTTTTTTGGGGTTCATAAATAATCTCAAACTGCCACACTTATGGAATTTCACAGGCCTGTGTTATACAAAAAAAAAAAAGTAGAGGGATAAATAAATCTTTGCAATTTATTCTGTTTTACTGAGGGCATAAAACATTCACATACGAATTCTAAGCTAAAAAAAAGTAAGAAAAACTTTATTACAAAATATTATCCACTATTGTTACAATTTTACAAAAAAATAAACTTTTAATATCAAAATAATTAGGAAGGATCCAATCACATACAATCTCAGATTAAAGAACATGCTTTCCAGAAAGAAGGTCTGCTGGGTGATTTTGCCTCACTCTCTAGGGCTGTTTGGATCACAACTGGGTCTGAGGTGCTGCTGCTACCTAGTAAGGCCTGGGATGCTGCCAAACATCCTACAATGTACACGTCAACCCCATACAACAAAGAGTTTGCTGGCCCCAAATGTCAATATTGTCAAAGTTGGGAAACCCTGTCTTATGTTGACATTTTGGCAAACAGCCAGTGAATAACTTGGTCCAGACGGACCCTGATGTGTTATCAGATTGTGGAGCCAGTGATCTCTGGCATGCCTGTCTGCCTTTTAACTTTTCTTTTGCTTTCATGCTTTCTTAACAATAATACTTAGCAATAGAACTGCAATTGTGAACTTTAAGAGTACAATTAGGGCCAAACTGTCAAAAATTGGTCCCTAAAACCTATTCTGCAGTTCTACTATGTTGACACCTTCCCATGTGCTTATTAGTTTGTATCTGAACTTTAAGATATTAGAGTCAATCAAGATGTAGAGCTATTCATTATTTGGAAGTAAAATGACTATAAGGCAGTTTGATTACAAAATTAGTAGACTCCATCAAAAGAAAGAAAACAGAAATCTCTTGTCATATCAGGCTTTAATCATGCATGTTTCATTATTCAGGATCAATGTATATATTTTATATTAATGTAACACTTTAAACACTGGAAAAAAACGAATGAATTTATCATGCTGTTTTTCTCTAAACAGTAAAATTTTAGGCAGTTAAATGTTTTCCTTAAGCTTCTTTGGGCCATCTGGTCCATAAAATTATACATAAACTGTATAAACTATGTTGCACTTTTTTCTCTCTCTACTTTCATGCATGGTACTTGTGTATTTACAAAATATGGTTTTTTACACCACAATTTTTTACAGCGATATTTCAGTGGCTATTCTTGGAGACTACATATATATGTGTGATTACTTATTCAAATTATATTTATAAAGTAGAATTGAGAGAATTGTGGGAAGATATCAGAGTAAGAATCCCTCCACCAAAACAGCTATTAAGTTGGCAGTAACTGTCTGAATCAAATATTTTGAAACTCCAGAGTCCAGTGCAACTCTTGCAGCCTCCAGGGAGGAGCAGAAGGAACAGGTTTTTTGTGATAAAAGCCAGTGAGTCTCACCCTCTTTGCAGCAGCTACCATCCCCCTTCTCCCAGCCTCATAGCAGGCAGCAGTGGGGACTGGACCTCAGGCACCCGGCACAGTTTGCTGGTGTCAAGGTAGGGCATAAGACCTAGACCTCCAACCTCCAAGGACGTGTGGTCTGCTCACTAATCATTGCTGATCAGCTATTTCAGGTCCCTGGGGCTGGCTCTGAGGGTGGCCATTGTTCCAACCCTCCTGAGG
>JAQZBX010069229.1:0-15614 GCA_029593785.1 Cabassous unicinctus | reverse complement strand
CTCCCCTTTCCGGGAGTGGTAGATCCCTGGAGCCCCCTTTGTCTGTAGTCGCAGGCCCAGAGGCCCGAGAATGCTAAAGAGTGTGGGGGAGGGTGCCGGCAGCAGCCGCCGCTGCTGATTAAAAACTCACGGTTCTGGTTCTGTCGTCGCGATTTCTCTCTTTTGTCCCTCTCTCCTCTCGGTGGTATGCAGTCTTTCCGTGCTGTCCTAAACCCTAGAAGATCTACTTTGGGTCTGTTTCAGCCAGTTCTCTAGCTATTTTTCTGGAGAAGAGATTCCTGTGTGTTACTACTCAGCCATCTTCCCGGAAGTCCCCTCCAGATTGATTTTTATCCAAATTTTTTTCTCAACTGCTAATCATTCTGCAATGGATCTGTCTGTGCCCTTTACTTTTTATTCCCGTTATTTCCTTAGGATTAGGAAGTGGGATTACCGGGTGGGAAGACCTTCCTATTTCTAAGGCTCTTGCCTGCTCTGGCCATTCAGTTTTCGGGAGAGTTCTACCAGCTTATACTTCCACCAGCAGTGGATGACCACAACAGCTCCGCTGTCACCTTGCTAGTATTAGAGGTTATCATTAAAAATAATTTGTTGGGAAGCGGGTGTGGCTCAGTGGATAGAGCCCCCGTTTACCATATGGGAGGCCCGGGTTCGCGTCCCGAGGCCTCCTTGTGAGGGCAGGCCGGCTCGCGTGGCACCGTGGGCTGATGCGGCAAGACCTCACAGCAAGGGGGAGATAAGCAGACACAGAGAAGACACGCAGCGAATGGACACAGCAGCACAAGCAGCAAGGGGGGGATAAATAAATAAAATAAATAAATCTTTAAAAAAAAAAAATAAATAAATAAAAATAATTTGTTCACTCAGATATCAAATGGGACCTTCAGGTTGCGCTCATTCGCATTTCCTGCTTACTAGAGGTACTGGACACTTGCCTATGGGCCCAGTGCTCCTGATCTTTCCTGCTGTGTGGACAGGCAGCTTTCTCATACAACTTCTGGCCCACATCTTTCTTTCACTGCTTCTACTGCTCCACCACGCATGTGTCTGTGTGTTGGGGAGAGGAGAGACGGAGACATGGGCAGAAAGATGCCAGGTTTCCCGGTGTCGGAGCCATCCCCACTGAACAGAAGCCACTGGTCTGAGTGCCCCTTCCCGCCTCAGTTTTCAGGAGAGACTCCGAACGCATTTGCAAATCCGCCTAAGTTGGGGCTCTCACCTCCATGTCCAGCGCTCGCTCCTCTGTTGGTGAAACAACCTGGTGGAGATGAGTGGGGTCGCTTTCGATGGCCTGGAGAGTTTTCAGAAGCTTCTGCTGCTGCCTGAAATGAGATTTAGTAACAAATGCTCCATGAAAGAGAACGTTTCCATCAAGGGTACCACACTTACTTTTCTACTGCAAAGAGACGGAAGACCGAGGTTCCAAGGAGCACCCAAGCTGTTCCTCCCCCTTGATACATAACTGTACAATTAGAGATAAAATCAGAGCCAAGTAAGTGAAACGCTGCTGGGGCGAGGCTGCCAGCTGACCTCTCATAAGCCGACTGACAAGGTGCCGGAAACCAGAGTGGGGGTCGGCAAACGATGGCCCAAAGATCAAATGCGGCCCCTGGCCCATTTTTGCATGGCCTGAGAGCTAAAAATGGTTTTATGTTTTTAAAGGGTTGTTGAACAACAAAACAACAACAACAACAAAAAAGCGAAGCCTAAAGTATTTACTATTTGGCCATTTACAGAAAAACGGTGCCAATCCTGTTCTAGAAATACTCCCTTGCCTCTAGTTTCTAGGGACCGAGGCAGAGAAAAAGCCCCTGTCCCCTTTCTGGGCCAACACCGTCCCATGCCAGGGCCTCAGCTTAGCAAACAGCACGTGGGCTGGAGGTCATTTTGCCTGAAGTTTGCAGGGAAGCCTTTATTTTAATAATAAAACTGCCAGGGATGCTAAATGCTAATGGAGCAGAATATTACATTTGGGCAAACTTTTAACAGGAAAAAAAGAAACGTCTAAGGACTGGCTTGGGTGACTCTCACCTCCACTCCTGGGCTGCTGGGGAGCAAGCTCGAGCCCCTCTGCTGTGTGGGGCACCCTAGCGGAAACCTTTGAGAAGTGTGGAGTTTTACACAGGTTGGGGGCAGACTGAACAAGACAGGGGCCACTTTACTGAAAGAAACCGTCAATTTTGTGGTTTAGAGTTGGAAGGGGTGAGGTGGCTTAAAAATGGTCTGGAATAGCGTAGGACACGCAAAGAAAGTCCTTACTGGAGTTCCTTATGGCTGCGTTGCTAGGTTTTGGGTTGTTTTTGTTTGCTTGCTTTGTTTTTTTTTAAATCAGCCTGGATCAGTACCTGCTTCCCAATAGGCCGATTCGGTCAATGGCTTCATTGACGGCTCTGGCTCCCCCTGTCGCCCTGGATGGCTCCTGCGTGGTGGTCACCGGGATGATGGGAAGCTGCTGAGGATGGAAAGGCTTATTGAACAGAGGTCTGAGACACCATTCTTGGCCCAAGACACAGCAGAGACGCAGTCAGAGGGCCATACTCTCCAGTTGTCAGGCCTGTTGTGGGAAACAGGACTGAGAAAGTGACAGTGTCTGCCTGGGGCTGGCTCGAGCTAGAATCCCCTCAGCAAAAAAGACAGTTTCTTATGATCTGGGAGGTCTGAGGCAAAGGCCGGCCTCAATGAGCTATTGAAAACTTTCTTTCATCAGTACATTCCTCCCCCTCAGCCAAACTCCTGTCTGTTGGCTACAAAGCAACCAGAATCCATGCAGAATTCCAGGAACCTTTTTAGGCCCTTTCTTTTTGAATCCTCCATGGCTTTTTTCCTGCTGTTCCATTTATCATCCAAACAGAATCGCACTATATTCTCTATCTACAAATGTTTTTAGTCATCAGAAGCTCTGAGGGTCACAGAAAATCCCAGTCCAGAAATCCCAGACCATGGACGGGCAGTGGCGCAGGTCTGTCAGAAATATCAGCTGGTGACACTTCAAGATGACCAGGATACAATCAAACAAGTAAGTAAACCACTGCAGTGCTTTGGGGTGCAACTCTACCCACCACCCACCCTCCCTTCCTCTCCACACACCAGGCTTCTTCCTGCTCCTCATTCCTCCTCTAAAAAATTTTCCCTTGCTGTTCCTTCTACTCTGAATGCTGTTCCCTGTTGCTAGATGGCTCTGTCTCAACAGGGAGGTCTGAGTTCAAATGAGATGCCTTCCGAGGGGCCTTGTCAGACCACCCTGGCTGAGGTAGCCGCCATCCCACACGCCACCAGAGCTGCTTTTATTGCCATCCCTCTCTGAAGACACCTTGCTCATTGATGGCTTTATTTGCTTGTTGCCTATGAGCTCCATGAGGCTAGGGGTGCTGTTCACCTCCTGGGGATCACAGAGAGGAGGAAAGCACTTTAGAGATTGCAGGCGCTGTGTCCGTGGGGCTTTCCTGTCCGTCTCAGTCTTTCACTAACCTCAAGGGACGGGGTCTCTTCTGTCTCCTTCAGTGGACTGGCCCATGGATTTGCCGGTGCTTCCTCTGCATCCTGGAATGATATAATTACACAATGTGAAGTTGGAATGAGGCCACCCCTACTGAAGCTCCTTCACTGACAGATGAGGGCACAGAAGGGGACAGGGACCTCATAGACATAAGTGTCAGGGGCATAGGACAGAGCCCCAGGAAAGCAGATAAAGGGTGCCATGTGACATGCCCCAACGAGCAGCCCTGCAACTGAGACTGGGGGGGCGCTGGGCAGCACGGACAGGGTCTAGGCCTGCAGGAGGCAGACCTCACCTGCTTCCGATGATGTGCCCTGATCAGACCACTGAGCTTCCCTGGGTGTCAGTGGCCACATCTATAAAATGGGACAACAAAGCCAGCCCTGCCTGCTTCGGGCTTACCGTCTGCATTGAGTGGGACAAGATAAGAAAAAGGGTTTCAATAGGTGAGTCAGGAAACACGCTTCTGAGAAAGGATGTGACTGAGGTATGCCCACGGCCAGCCCCAAGGGCCCCTAACCTACCCCACCATCTGTCCTCAAAGTTGGAAGGCAGGGGCACAAACTCAAACACCAGTAGGTCCAGGGAGGTTTGATGAACAAGGGCGGCAGGCCAGGGGGAGGACAGTAGGGAGTGGTGAGGACTGCAGGCCTGCAGGGCTCATTCCCTGCCACTTGGCTCTGGGAAATCAGGTCTTTCCAGAAAAGCCAGAGAGCCAGATTTTTCTGTGTTGGTTGCTCACACCATTCTTTCACTGACCCATCAGTTTGCAACCCTGGGGTGAGGGGTCCATATTAGTATCCCACTCAGGCTCTTTCTGAAGTAAACAAAAGCCTGGAAGGAGGTGGAGGAAACGGGAACTTTGGCAGGTCAATGGCCAATGTCCCATGGCATGGTGGAAAGGCAGACGAGTCTGCGGTTAGTGATGCCTGCTGCTTCTCCCTTCTCTAGCGATACGTGCCTTTCAACTGCTGCTAAGAGAGCTGCCTGGTCTCTGGGTAGCGGCCAGCATGCTCACGCACCTGCAGTTGGCTGGCAGGAGGCTCGGCCTTTCTGCCAAGGAGCGCCCTCTGCAGGGCCTCGTTCTCCACCCGGATGGCTCTGAGCACAGCAGAGGCATCTTCCTCTCGGTCCTCAGCCTCGCATACGGGTTTTCGGGTGGCCGACAGGGGTCTCTCTCGCCGGCTGCCTGGTCCTGGGGTCAGAAAACAGGAGGAAGCTCCTTGAGACCATATTCTTGGAGTGCATCTCAAAAACTCTTACACCCAAATTGAGGAACATGAAACAATTGGCCCGTTACTCTCCAAAAATGTCAAGGTCATGAGAGACAAAGACAGACTGGAGAACTGCTCCAGGTTAATGTAGACTGGGCAGATGAGACAATGGAAGGCCAGGCTTCTGGGCTGGAAACAAAATGGCCGTGAAGAACAGGATTGTGACAACTGGAAAAATTTGAGTAAAGTCTGTGGCTTAGATAATAGTGTTGTATTAATGCTAAGTATCCTGGATTTGATCGTTATATTGTGCTAATGTAAAACGAATGCCTTCATTCTTAGGAGATACATACTGTAATTGCAATGTTCGGGCAAGAGAATGATGCTTACAACTTAACTTCAAATAGTTACAAAAATATATATATGTATATACACACACATAGGGAAAGAGAGAGAAAATAAAGAAGCAAATGGGACAAAATGTTAACCACTGGTAAATTGGGGTTAAGTGGTGGTAAAATGTGAGCTCTTTGTGGTATCCATGCAACTTTTCTGTAAGTTTGGAATTTTATCAAAATGAAACCATATAAAGATTATCAACCTTCTCACAAAGCACCTATATGGAATTATATATACATACATAACATGATAGAGATAGGTGGGCATTTTGGAGTGTTTTTGCTTTGCTTTGCTCTGTTCTGTTTTTGCACAGGTAACAAGTATCACAAAGTAATTACATCTCAATTTAAGAACAAAAGTATTGCGCTTGCAGTCGATGAGGCAAGTTCCGATAAATTGAAGACTGGTGTCATAAAGCATGAAGTGATAGGCAAAAAGCACCTAATAAGACTGGTCGAATAAACGTGGTACTCCCACTAATGGAGTACCATGCAGCTCTGAAAAAGAAGAGAATGCTAAAATACTTGAATGCCAAAATATTTAGAGATAAAAACGATATGACGACCTGAATTTGCTTCATAATAATCTGGGGAGTGGATAGAAATGTAGATAAAAGGAAATTGGCCCCAAATGGACTACTGATGGATAAAATGAACATGGGGTTTACTGTAACAACCACTCTAGTATGCGTTTGGATTTTTCCTTTTTTTTTTTTGTAAAAGGTCTCCATTAAAAAAAAATAGAATTGCTATTGGGATGTTTAAAGGGGCTTTTACCTACTGAATTCATCCCTCAGCCAATATTTATTGAGTGCCACTCTGTGCTGGGTCTGTCCTGGGCTCTGAGGACAGGGCAGTGACCATGCAGACCAAGACCTTGACTTCAAGGAAAGAGACAATAAGCTGTAGACATAATAAATATATAATATAGAGTGTTAGAGGGTAGAAAATATTGTGGAGAAATACAAAAAGCAGAATCAGACCAGGGAGATCTGGAATGTAGGGGTGGTGGACAGGTAGGGCTCACAGGATATCAGGAAACGTGTTCCAGGCACCGGTGCTAAGGTGGAGGGGTGAGGAGCGTTCATGGTAAGCAAAGTGCAGGTGGGCTTGGGGTGTGGCGAGCAGTGGGTACAGGTCGAGAGGAGGCTGGGGAGGGGAGAGGGGAGGATCCGGTCCTGCAGGGCCTTGGAGGCCATTTAAGGTCTAGCAATGGGGAGCCATTGATGGATTTAGAGCAGGGGAGGGCTGGATCTGACTGAGGTGCTGAGTGGAGAATAGACTGAAAGAAAGTAGGGGCCAGTCACGGGGCTGCCGCCGGCGTCCAGGCAAGAGGTAATGACAACACTGGAAGAGGTGATCCAGGTTGTGGTCAGATTCTGGCTATTTCATAAAGGCAGAGCCAGCAGGATGTCCTGACCCATTAGATGTGGATGAGACAGAGAGAGGGAGAGAGAAAGGAGCTAAGGCAGACTCCATAGCTCCAAGGATTTAGCCTGAGGAAATGGATGCTGGAGCTGCCTTCTGAGCTGGGAAGGCTGTGGGGAAAGCAGATTTGGAAGGGCAGGGCAGGACAAGTCTGGTTTGAGATATGAATTGGGGATCAGAGTGGAATTGTTGAGTGGGCTGGAGGTGTGACTTCAACTTAGGAAACTGGTCTGCACTATCTAAGAGGAATATCAAAGGTGGACCTCAACGCTGGCCTGTAACAAACTAACTGGGAAGTTACAGGTGGAACCTCTAAGACACAGGGAAATTATTACACATAAAATATAAGCATATATGTGTGTGTGTGTATACATACATATATATATATATATATATAATTTGGCCCAATGCAAGGAAGGCTTGTCCAAAAACAGCATCCTTTCAGCCTCTTGGCCTCAGCAAACCATTAGCTGTTGACTATTAAGATTTCTGTTGGCGCACTTGACTCTCCAGCTCTGTTCCCATTAGAGTGTCCTGCCTGACATCAAGAATGGTGTCTGCAGTAAAGGGTGGGAAGCATACACACGACTGGGCTGGCTTCCAGTGCAGCCAGGGCCTGGATTGATGGGACCTGTGGTTTTTGATGGAAAAGCTCAGCTAAAAGAAGGGAACATGCCATTTCTACCTGGCACCAAGGAGAGGAGCTGCAGAGGTGAATGCCCCCAGGAACCAGAGGCAGGTTCTATAAATGAGGCGGAGCCCCACCCAGGAAAGGGCCACCTCCAGCCAACGCTTGCCACCTGGGATTGCAGCTCGGGTGTTGCCAAATGCAAAATTTTCCCCCAAGAAAAGCTAGAATCTCAAATTTATGTGGAATCTCCCAAATTATATTTGTTCATGATTTTTAGGAAACTGAGTGTGGCTCTAATTCAGGGCACAACTCTTCCAGGCAGCTTACCCGGATAATCAAGGGCCCCAGAAGAATCCTCAGTGCCTGCTCTGGGTGTGCAGGGCAAGAAACATCTGGCGGGCTATTTTCTGACTTTGATGTACTGTCTCTGGGAAAGTGCCACCCCCAACGCCTCTCCTGGGGACAGAAAAATAAGGAGCTGCTGGAAATGTGACCCAGGGATTCCGCTCACCCCTGTCAAGGCCACCTTTTCGCCTTTATGCTTCCTTGTTTGTCCTCTTTTATCCGTTACTTGGCCTGCTCTGCAAATGGAGGGATGAGAGGGTGGAACAAACCTCGACAGAGAAGATGAGGGTTGAAGGTGTTTAACAAGTGGATGGTGGCACCCACGGGGTCTCCCTCAATCAGTGCAAAAAGGGATCGGGTTCCTGAACTAGCTGGGAGGTCAGGAAAAAGAAGTGAAAGGAAGCTAGAGGACATGTTCTTGAATCCCACTGAATCTGGAGCTAAAAAACTTGGAAGCACAAACACATCCTCTCCCTAAGGATTACTGAAGCAGAAATGTTTTACTGGCAAGGCAAAGGTCATGGAATTACACAGGCTCTTGACCTTCACTAGCACGGGAGCTTTGCTGGTTGCATGAGACACTGCTCTGAGTGCCAGGGATACAGGCACGCTCCCGCGCTCCCAGACCTCACGGTCACATGGCAGAGAGAACCGCTGAACAGGCAGATGCACCTAGAGCATGCCGCCAAGTGGGGACCTGTGCTAGGAAGAAAAATAATGCAGGGTGGAGGGCTGGAAATGATGGGAGGGAAGGGGAGACTATTCGAGACAGCACTTGTCTGAGAGGGTGACAGCTGAGCAGAGACCTCAAAGTGGTAAGCCTGAGACTACCATGGGAAGGCAGTTCTAGGCGGCAGCAGGTGCCAAGGCCCTGGGGTGGGCAGAGCTCGGCACGCTGGGGACTGGCAAGGGGGACTGCTGTGGGGGAGGGGAGGGAGGAGCGGCCAGCTCAGTTCTCACGGCGGCATCCTACAGGCCTCAGGCTACTTCCTGAGGGCAGGCCCCTCTTGCTCACCTTCTACCTCTAGCACCTGGCATTATCGTTTTTGCCAAATGAATGGATGGAAAATGACTTCAAGCCTGAAGCTGGTAAATCTCGGAATTTGTGACTATCACTAAACTATTGATGGTTTTCTGTCATCTGCAGTCCAGCCCAACTGAAACACTCAAGTCCCCTTCAGACCTTACGTGAGTCTATAAATAAAGGACTAAGATCATGCGTCAAGCAAAACCAAACCCTGATATTTGGGGTGCAAATGCCAGTGTTGGTGGAAGGCTGGGGCAGAGCCAGGATAAGCAGGAACAGAAATTCTTGAGCTCTTCTCCAGTTCCCACATAAGGTGCTTTAACAATCAGTCTCAAAAAGAGTTGTGTGGTGACCCCAGCCTTTTCACTGGTCTGCCAATAGGGCAAGGGGCCTTTCCTCTTGTGCCTCAGTGGCCTGGGGCTGGGAGGGGACTGTGCCCTGAGGGAATGAGGAAGCCCCATGTGGCCCTAGCAGAGGTTATCTTCTGACTTGGCCTGCTGGCAGCCTAGGCTAGCCTCTTCCTGGAAAAGTATATTCCCGAAGGCATTTTCTTCCAACAGGGACCAGCTGTGAATGCATAAACCCTCTGCCCCCAAGTGCCCTTCATTTGGGAGGGAATGCTTCTCCACCAACGTGACCCCTTTGAGTCATATTATGCTAAGAAGATGCTTTGTAAAATGAAATCACCCTTTCCTCTGAGTGAAGGTCAGCTTGGCATTCCACCACCAGCACTTTCCTACCCGTAGCTTTCCAGAAAAAGTCCACACAAGGTGCCCTCGTTCTCCTGGGTCACCAGCTTGTGTTTACCGTTTCTTTCCTCACGCCTCATGAGGTACCCACCTTTTACCACTTTTTGACACCCTCATCTCTCACCTGGGTGAATGATTTTTGCGCTGGCCTGAACACTGCGTGATGGGGCATTTATTCTCCTTCTAGAGCTCTAGCATGGTGGTTTTACTCACACAATAAATTTGTGCCACTGGCAAAAGCAAAATCCCACATTTGAATTCATCTCAGACTGCTCTTTCCTCTTTGCGAACCATCCCTCTTCTGGTGACTTCACTATCTCTTCACTTTGCCAGCACTAGGCTTTCATCTCTTATAAAAAGTGTATCAATTCGGGAGATTTACCATGAATACAATGCATGTCACATTGTAGAAGACACGAGGACGCCGGGCTGTCAGCCGGCGCATGGGCCAGGTCATGGGCTCCCACCCACCAGCTGCGACTCGAAATGCTCAAATAAACTGCCCCTTGCCCCTCGAGTGGCCTTCGAGGTCACCTGGGAATCCACTGAAATGGCAAAATATTAAATCTAAGCACAACAAAGGGCTGTGATAGAGATCATAAACCACCATCCCACAGCCCACAGTGAGCCTGCAGATGTATGACTGATATATACATATATAATTTTTTTTTTAATTGGGAATAGATGCTGCGGCAGTTTGGTATTATTTATGAATTCCAAAAGGAGATATAGATTACATTTGTAAACTGGTCTGTTCCTCTGGGTGTGACAACCCTTTGATTGTATTAGATTCAGCTGAGACGTCTGATTAAATTATGTTAAGATTAGGGCTTTGATTCAACCATGTCATTAGAGTGCGGCTCACCATTGAGACCCAGCCCCCTTGGTGGACTGATTAAACAGACTCTCACATGGAAGTGGATACACAGAGAAGATACACAGAGGATTCTGCAGCCCCAGGAAGAGAGGTGAGCCTGATAGTACAGCTGAGCTTCTGAAGAGAACAGAGCAGCTGAGCCCAGAAAGAAAGGAGCCCCAGAAGAAGAGAGACGAGCCCTATGCCAGCCTACAGCTGAGATTGGAAGAAGCTAGGACCATGGAGCCTTTAAGAGGAAAGAGAAAGGCTGAACCCTTGCAGACATCACCCGCCATCTTGCTTCAACATGTGGCAAGAGACTGGGTGAGGAAGTACCTCTTATGGTACCTTGAGTTGGACTCCTTAGGGCCTTTTAACTGTAAGCTTCTACCCCAAATTGGGATTCCTGGTGTCCCTTGAAGAATCACACAATCTGGCAACTCTGGACCGGCATTCCCATGTGGCATCCATCGGCTGGGGCTGGGTAGCAGCTCTCCCTTAGGATGGGGCGTAAGCACGCCAGTCTGCTACAGCGCACCTCCTATTCCATGTCATTGCCTGGTCTGCCTGGAAACTGTATACTATTCAGTGTGGCAAAGATCCAGGGCAGCAGCTGACTTAGCCCTGCTTTGATTCAACATGCAGATGCACATCTCTAAAATCCACTTGGCTTGGTGCCCTGGGACAAATGACTTACACCTGAGTACTCCAAAGTCGCCACACATTTCAAGGTTGCTCAACAGCATCAGGTGACCTGCTTCCCGTGGTGCACGAGATGGCAAAACATGGCCACAGATTCCTCCTCCCCCGACATGGGCCACATTGCCATGTGATGTGGCGGGTCCTCCCTTCAAGGAGTGGAGTCTCTTTCTCCATCCCTGGGATCTGGGATTCGCCTGGGAACATTCTTGGCTCTGGGGACAGCAGTAGTTGTGACCCAGCAGAATCTCACATGGCACTTACTTGCCGGGGCTTGTCCGGTCTTGCTGCCCCAAGGCCCCGTGTGAGGCTGGCCTGTTGGATAGGGAGGCCCCCAGGGTGTAGAGACGAGCCATCCCAGCTGAGGTCCCTGAGCCAACTGGCTTGCCACCCTAGACCCTTGGGCCCCAGCCAGCCCTTAGCTCACTGCAGAACCACCCAGTCGATCCATAGACTTGAAAAATAAAAAGGGTAGTTTGAAGCCACTGAATTTGGGGGTGCTTTGTTAGGAAGCAACCGCTAGCAGGCTAATGCACGTGACTTGTCATGGCCACCTGGCGCCCTTGTGCTTCTCAGCTGTAAATCTTATTCTTGGGCCTCTCCAGGGGCAGGTACTGAAACACTTAACACTCATCCTTCCAGCTGTTGTCACTTCCTGAGCCAGGAATGCATGTGGTTTTCAGTGAAGGCCATCAAGGACCCCCGCCCCCCACTAAATAACTAAATTCTACTCTTTCCTCTTGGATGTTATAGTCTTTTGATCTCCACTTTGCCTCTGAACAGTTTCTAGCAAACATATCTTGTGTGGTTAATTTTTATACAAAATGATAGCAGTTGCTTTTGTCTTCCTGGCAACCATAACTCCTTTTTTTGGGGGGGTGGGGGTGTCACAGCACCCAGGTTTTCTTCAGGGAACCACTCTTTTCCCACTCTTCTCTGTCCACATGGTTTGGATGACTGACTCCATCCCTAGCGCAGCATGGGTCAACCAGAGAACTGCATCTCCCTGGCACAGAGATTGTTTCAGAAAAGAGCTGGTTCTGGGATTCTTGCTGGACCTATTAGAAAAAGAGCACTCTCTTTCCCCTGCAGTTGCTAAGTAGGTAGAAGGAAGCCTGGAACCATGGGCCCCTCCTGGGGTGGGCCTGTGAGGCCTGAGGAGCCCCCCGCAATGGTCTCCCCCCAGCCCTCTGCAGGGATTTGAGATGTCGGAGGCAGTGGCCAAGCACTCATCCCAGCTGCTCCCTCTATTTGCTGTCTAATTCCTCCTGCTGCAGGCTGGGACCCAGAGCCCTGCCCATACATACCCAGTATACCTGACCCCAGCCCTGACGTGGGGTGATTGTCCAGAGTGTGGGAGCCAGGCTGCAGTTTAGTGGGGAGGGAACTGGGGGGTTGGGGGTACCTGCATGAGAATGTCTAGACTTCTGGTTCTCAAAGTGTGGTCCGAGGCCAGTAATGTCAGTATCACCTGCAAACTTGCTAGAAATGAAACTGCTTAGGTTCCATCCCAGAGCTACTGAAGACACTCTGGAGGTAGGGCTCAACCATTTGAGTTTCAATTGCCCTTGCAAGTAATTCTGATGCATGTTCAAGTTTGAGAACCACTGGGCTGTAGTGCTCAGAGAGGAAAAAACAGCTTCCCGGTGAGATCTGGGGACCTGGATTCGACCACGCCTGAGGCCAAACTCCAGTCCTGGACTTTTCAGTTCTGGGAGCCATACATTTTTCTTGGTTGCTTAAATCAGCTTGGTTTTCTGTCACTTGCTTTTAATGCACACTGACTAGATGTTGTGAGACTGTGGACTTTGGCAGAATGGTCTTTCTGCTGGTTTTTCCTGGCAGAAATGCTAACTACAGGGCTGTCAGGGTCCTCTAATTCACCCACGGTGGGGGGTGTTACTTTATTTCTGTGGTTGGCAGCTTGTCTGGGAAACGTGGTTCAGATATATCACTTTCCTAGAGCCCTCTGATAACTTGGACGGCAAACTTTCTGCATTAAAGACTAACGTTCTATATCCTCAAGTAGACAGAAGGTCTCTGGAAGGAGGTTGTGGTAGTTTCTTGGAAGGCTTACGCATACAGACTGGAGTAACACAGGACATGAGGCCCTTTCATTAGAATCAGGGAAAATGACAGCAGTCGAGGGGAATTAAGCTATTGAGAAGCTGCATCATATGCACATTTAATTGACAGAAATTCAATTTTATGAGCTTAGCAAAAGAAAAAGGGGCAGGGGAGAAATAACTCTTTAAAGAGTGCAGACAATAGGTTATGCTTCTGGTTGTGGCACTCTAGCTAGTTCGGACCAACCCTTCCCCGGAGCACAACCAGAAAACCTGGACCAAATATTAGAAAAATCTGTTTGAAAAGAAATCTATAAAGGCACAGAGAGCTAACAGGGCTGTGAAGAATGACATGGCCAAGAGCAGGGAAGAGAAGGAAACTCAGCAATGCAAGCCCAGCACCTGAGGAGGCTTCCCCCCAGAGGAGCTACTGATTCTGAAAGGGGCTGCTGCAAGGCTGGGAGGCTGAGCAGAGCTGGCAACAGGCTCATGGATTATGGTCTGAGAGTAGGGTGAGCTGGAAATGGGCCAGGAGTGAAGGGCACAGAAAGGTTAACAGTGTAGGCAAATCCAAATTACTACTGACTTTATAAAATAATAATGTCTAGTGGGGTTTGAAATCTAGAAAGAGTTAAAATGCATGGCAGTAACAGCATTTAAGTGGGGAGAGCAGTAAATGGACTCACAGAGTTGTGTGGTCCTTCTACTGAAGGAAAAGTGGTAAACTTGCTAATTAAGAATAGGCTCTAATAAGTCAAGAATGCATGTTGTAATCTCTGGTAATGACTAAAAGAATAATTAAAAGAATGTATAACTAACAAGTTAATAGAGTGGGAAGAAAAGGAATAATACAAAGCAAATCAGTCCAAAAGAGGGCAAGAAAGGAGAGTAAGAGGAAATAAAACAGGCAGAATGAATAAAAAGCAAACAATAAGAGGGAAGATTTAAACTCAAATATATCAGCAATTACATTAAACATAAATGGACTAAATGCTCCCATTAAAACACAGAGATTGTTAGAGGATAAAAATTGAAACCAATTACATGCTGCTTACAAGAGACAAACCTTAAAATAAGAAAGTTTGAAAGTAAAAGGATGAAAAAAGGTATACCACAGAAATACTAACCAAAAGAAAGCTGGTATAGCTCTGTGTCATACTGTGCAAGGCAAAAAGCATTACTAGAGAGAAAAAGGGATGATACATAATGATCAAAGGTTCAATTCACTAGGAAGATATAAAAAGTCTAATTTTGTATGCACACACACAAAAACAACCAGCCTCAAAAAATAGAAAGTAAAAGCATGTAGGCACGTCTACCCTCCAGACTTTCCATGGAGCAAGGTGAGACAGTTTATGATTCCACTGTCCTCTCAGGAAGTCTCGGGTTCTTTATGTTTCTTGTGGTGTGAACACCCCAGTACCCCTAGCACCGTTTTTTTCAAACCACGCATTTTCCCTACAACCCAGATCCTAAACAAAGCCTACTACTTCATCTGGGACTCGGCCAAGAAGTGGTGACTGTTTCCACGCTGTAGGAGAGAATGACGCTCTTGGGCTTACTGAGGGATGATATAGCCATATGGGGTTGTCTATATAAAGCCATATATGCTGCATTTAATCAGCAATTGGAGGGATTTCCGAGAGTAGCGTTGGCCACCTGTGCTTTTTGCTACCTTTAGAGCCTAATCCAAGTGTAAGATGTGGATCCACTGTAACCCCATTTCAGTTTGAGGGTGGTGATAATGCCGTGGTTTTCAACTCTCCTCTTAGTCACAGAGCCTTTCTCCAAAATTGGCTTATGCAGGAGCCAAGTCTATTTATCAGATAAAGACTGAGCTTCAACTCTGTTCAAAATGAGAATTCTCCTATCTCTTTAAGAAAGCCAATGGGACAAACTCCTCTAAAAACCAAGTACTAGGAACAGATGGTAATCTGATTCTTATTAGATGGACACAGTGACACACATTCTTATAAGTGAATGTGTGCTTCTTTGCCTGGGCAGCCAGGAAGCTCAAAGCCACAACTGTGGCTTTAGGCATTCATTTGTTCACCCCTTGATTTTCCCTTATTTTTCCTACTCTTCTTTTTTATTTGCCCTCATTTCCTCACATATTTTAAAGCCTCGCACTACACACTATATGTAATTTGTTAGGCAATGTCAGATAACTTTTTCGGAGAAAGGCAGATTATAAATGAATGAAGCTCCATGTCTCAAAGTGCTGTACATAGAGCTTTGCAAGATGATTTTAGTTGGTACATGGATTAACTTTTAAAAATAGTAATAGTTAGGGAAGCGGGTGTGGCTCAATTGATAGAGCTCCCGTTTACCATATGGGAGGCCCCAGGTTCGCTTCCCGGGGCCTCTTTGTGAGGGCAGGCCGGCCCGCGCGGCCCAGTGGGCTGATGCAGCAAGACCTCACAACAGGAAGCGGGTGTGGCTCAATCGATAGAGCCCCCGTTTACCATGTGTGAGGCCCCGGGTTCGCTTCCCGGGGCCTCCTTGTGAGGGCAGGCCAGCCCGCGCGGCGCGGTGGGCTGATGCAGCAGGATCTCACAGCAAGGGGGAGATAAGCAGACACAGAAAAAACACACAGCAAATGCACACAGCAAACACAAGCAGCAAGGGGGGATAAATAAATAAATAAATAAATCTTAAAAAAAAAAAAAAAAGTAATAGTTATAATATTTATTTTATTGTACATT